>VDFB02203136.1:0-22279 GCA_007258455.2 Sequoia sempervirens | reverse complement strand
ACAATTTGTTTTATAATTTCACTTTTAACTTTAAATGTATGTCCACTCATTAAGTTGTATTTTTTTACAATCACATTTTTATTTTAGATGTTTGTTTATAAAATATAAAGATGCATTAAAAATATATTAGAAATATTTTTCTTTATATTATATAGCATTCATAATATTAAATTAACATAGAATAATTTCACAATATCACTTAACCAATCAAAAAAAATTTAATCATTACTATGCAACATTATTCTCACATCAAACTATCAAATAAACATTGAAAACAAATTTATTTTTTTATATTATAACATTCATAACTTAAACCTTTTTATACACAAATATCAAGTTAATTATAAAAAATACATAAAATTATTGCAAACAACTTAAATTTTTAACAACAATTTAATAAAATATAATTTAATATAATTAAGAAAAAATTAAATAAGAATTATGATAAATTTATGAAATATTGATTTACTTATCAAGAAAAATCAATTATAAATTTACTTATTATTGATAAATTTACTTACCAATCTATTTTAACCATCAAGAAAAAATTAATCATTAGTGATTGCAACATTATTGGCACATCTTTTAAACTGACAAATAAACATTGAAAACACATTTATTTTTTAGTTCTGCCAAGGGAACTATAGGCGACCTCTTTTCCTTAACAAGTTATTAATAACTTTGATTTTAATAAATGAGAACTCAACTTTTTTTCTATTTGACAAATATTTGTATATAGTTAAAGTAAATATGCAAGATTTTTAACTTTTCAAATTTCAAAAATTAATTTTCCTTAATTTTATTGGCTACAAAACTTTGAGCGATAAGGGCGAATTTTCAGAAAGCATAAACTTTTTATCGCAACTTTTCAAGGTTTTTTTGCCACAAAGACCATAATCAAATTTTTTTATTTTTTTTCACTTGTAATTAATCTATTTCGTTATTTTGAATCTTTTTAGTTCCTACCAAGGAACTATAGGCACCACCAAATCTTAACTAGTTATTAATAATTCTCTTTTTAACCAATGAGAGCTGAAGCATTTTTATTATTTAATTTTTTTTATTTATTATCAATGTATACATGTCAATTATATAACAAAACATATTTCAAAATTCAATTCTCTTCAATCTAATTGGTAGACAAATTTCACCCGATATAATGCGCTTCCATTACTTCCATTACTTCCATTTCAGAATCTTAACTAATTTTTATGAGTTTTTTTAAACTGAGGTTGTTTATTTCCAATAATTCAATGAGGTAAACCATACTAACTATTTTGAAAATTAAATTACACTATAACGATAAATTACTTTTTATTAAATTACACTATAAAAATAAATTACTTTTCATTAAATTACTTACCACCCCTCACATTGCAATGCACATTTATTTACCATTTTCTTGCATTATTAAAATAATAATAATAATTAATAAAATTTAAACTTTGAATAACAAATGCTAACCACTAATCAAATAATATAACATCAAAATTCAACTATTTTTAATTACCTTAATACTAAATTGATTTGTAGCATAAATCAATTGAGCTAATTTCAAAATATCACTAATTACTCAAAAATTATTTTTTAATATAAATTACTCACTATTATTTAAAAATAAATGAATACTTTATAAATTATTTTTATAATTTAAATAAATTAATACTACTTTTGTCATGCAAATTAATTCTAAAACAACACTTATTAAACATATATTTAAACTAACAAATTTTCAATTGCTTTGAAATTTGAACCAATCCCCTAATTACTAAGACACGCTTTTGCAAAATAAATGAATTAAGACTACAATAATTATTTAGAATAAATACTAATTACTTTTATAAAATATTTATTATTTTTAAAAATCAACTTTAAAATTAACAGTAATTACTTTTAAATCAAATTTAAATTAATATTAATAAATTAATCATTTAAATCAATCACAAATTCTATCATATTTGTTTTAGAAATAATTCACCTTCTATTTACAACTTATATTAATTACTATATGTTAGTTTGTGAAATAAAAAATGTTAACTAATTAATAATTAATAAGGAAATAAATAACTTTATTATATTAATTAAATAAATAGTCTAAATTTAAAGATTTTTTTCTTCTCATTTAAATTAAAAAAAATGTTTAGTTTTAGCCAAGTTTAAATTTTCATATCCAATTTAAATGTTCATATTAAATATTTTAATATATATATAAATATATAATAAATTTAAATATTTGTAAAGACAAATATATATATTTTATATTATATTAAAATTTTTTTTAAATAAATATTAATTAATAATAAAATTAAAATTTTATTAATTTTTTTAAAGTAACAAGGCCATTGGCCTCGCCATGGATTTATGCACGCTGTAAATATATTTTTAAATATTTATATTGAATTAAAATAAATATATATATAATTATTATATTTATATATGTATTAATTAGTAATATATATATTTATAACTATATAAATTAAAATTGACATGATTCCCTTTTTTATATTAATATTTGAATAAAAATATTATCATAAAATATTAAACTTTAATTTATTGAAGTAATGAAATGTATATGATTTTAAAAATTGTAAATAAATTGATTGAGTAAAATAATTTAGAGGAAATAATATAAAGAAAAATTATTTTAATTATTAGATTTTTCTTTTATAAGAAAAACATAATTTCCTTCAAGATCTTTTCATAAGAATATGGGTTTGAGCCACATAAAATTATTTTAGAAAAAAAACTATCTTCAAAACAAATTTTAATTTTCAAAGAACATAAAAATTAAATATATGCATTTTAATATTTGAGTCAAATATAGATTTTTAAGAAATATTTTTTTTATATTTTTTTTAATTGATTCCTCTACTTGTTAAGTAGGAAAGCATAACTAGCTATGCATATTCATCTCAATTCCTTTCAACCTTATAAGTTAATATTCAAGTAGATACCTACTTATCAATTAGGAAAACCTGACAAACTGTGCAGATTGTTTGTAACTATGTTTACCTCAACAAACTCTTTCTATTCCTCTCAATTCCTTTCATCCACACGTGTTCATTCTAAACTATAAAAAATAAACTACCTCATCCTCAAAAAAATTTGGCTACACAACAAGTACAATTATGTTTCTTAATCTATAACATCATGTAATATTATAATCTTATCAAAATATTATCTTTTGACAACTCAAGCATGATCATCCTTAAATTGTTTCAAAAATTTATATCTATTGGATAACATAGTGAATTTGAGCAACTTAGTTTTCCCTAGATTTTGAAAGCAATTATAGTAGCATTGAGCTTAGAGACCACAATGTTGTATTATGACTAAAACAATTTTTTTCCTTTAGATGGACTTGACAGCATATGTAGAGAAGCATGAATTTGTTTTCGATGTAGTCCTAGATGAGCATGTCACAAATGATGATGTGAACTAATGTACCCATGCCATTGTTCTCATTTGGAGTAAAATCATTATATCATGCTTATAAGTATCCTTGATTACGTCTATCAATAGATTGCCTAATCTCCATTGAGAATGTCATAATCTAAAAATATTGTCAGGTGAATGGCATAATCTATAAAAGGGGTTAGATATTACTATTATTAACACCTAGAGTTTTCACATGGTACACCACTATTGTAGTCGATGTAATACAAATTTGGTCGGAACATTTATCTCTCTTAATGGTGTCAGAAGTTCTATCTTAATGTTGATGACTAAAAGCAAACTGGATGTTGAAAGAGTGTTGGTTAAACTTGAATTTTTATGGTATGTCATACTTCTATGGTTTGAATTAGTGTTATGATTAGGGTCAAGTTCAAGTTATAGTTAGGGTTTATTTAGGCTTATTTTGGTTAATCTTACAATTGGGGTTTAACTAGAATGCTAATTGAACCCTAATTTAACCCCAACAACAAGGTTCAATTAGAGTCGTGGTTCGAGTTCAATTAGGGTTAGGTGGCATTCAATTAGTGTTATGATTAGAATCAAGTTCAAGCTACAGTTAGGGTTCAATTAGGCTTATTTTAGTTCAATTTACAATTAAGGTTTAATTAGAGTTAGGTTTATGGTTCAATTAGGGTTAAGGTTAGGGTTCATTTAGATTAAGGTTCAAGTAGGGTTCAATTAGGATTTAATTAGGGTTATGATTATTGTTTAAATAGGGTTAGGGTTAATGTTAAGTTAGGATTAAAATTATTAATCTAGAATAAAACTTGAAGCTAAGGTTAGAGCCTATGGTAAGTGGTAGAGTTAGGCTTAAATTAGCGCTTAATAAAGGGTAGGGTACAATAAGGGTATAATAATATTGGTTAATTTTTAAGTCATGACCATGCTAGATGCCAATTTGGTTTAAAAGACCCCTTGTTGAAGCCCACAAGACATTTATTTCTATATACCTTAGATATTGTTTATATTTATTATCATTGTGTTTGACCTCATGAGAATGCTTCAGAGTAAAGTACACCTTGCAAATCCACCTACACCAGGAGAACCATTCAATCTCTCAAAATTTTACTGTTATTCTGGAATGATTATCAAATTGGATATGTCCAAAGCCTTTAATAAGTTGACTTGACAACTTCTATGCTGCATATGCCTCTTGTCAACTTCAACCAGGGGAGTACTAATTGCATAATGAATTGTCTTCTTTTTCAATTCAATTAATCATCCCCCATAGGGTCTTCATAAATTAGGGGATTAAGTTAAAGAGACCCGTTATCATGTTTTTTTTCCATCAAAATGGTAGAGGCCCTTAGTGTAGAACTTATACTAGCCATTATGTTACAAAAATTTACATGAATTCCAATTCTAGCAGCACAAGCCAGTACATAGTGTTTGCAGATGTTACCTGACTTACAAGATAGATGAGTTTCTAGAGGAGATGCAAATAAAGACAACTTTTCAATTTGTTTCAGTGTCCAGTGGAGTATCTAAAATTTATTGTTAATTATGAATCTGACATTGACATATATCATTGAACTAAGATTGATACTACTGTTCTGATTCATTGGCAATAATTATTGGATCAGTGTGAAAAATCTAGAGATTTGTGTTTGACTGCAAAGAGTTATCTCTTGTGATTTATCAACAAATTATTATTTCTATTCGTGGGCTTCTTACACAAGACAATATATTTATGCATTTCTTGTAGAGTCTATTCTAATTGATCATAATAAAAAACTTCTAATTTTGAAAATAATATAACATAGAACCAAATAGCAAGTGAAAATCCCAAACAAAGATTGTCAAGAGTGTATCTCATTTAGTTTTATTTAATCTTTCTCTTTATGTCTACAATTTCTTGAAGTTTTTCTGATCATCCAAATAATTTAACATTGATGGATATGTAACACATTTAGTTCATTCATGCCCTAGTTCATCATATTTGGTAGAGAGAATTCCCATCTAGAGATGACCTTAGAATTTGGTTATGACTTATCCAGAGATAGTGATGTCGACAAAAAATTAAATGAGACAAGAAGATTTGGAAGCTAAGGGTATACACATCAATGTCTAAGTTAAACAATTAATACCCTAGATAAACATCAGTTCACATAGTGATGAGTCTGTAGTACGTAGTTGTGATTCTAGATAGTAGGCGAGCCAAATTTGGTTCATGGTGATTGGTTGAAACCTAGTGCAATACTAATTGATCTTGGCTTAAATGCAGTAGAGGTATGACACCTTCTAACTGCCTTTTTCAAAAAAAGTTTGTAAGTAAAATATGGTTAATATATAGCAAATTAAGCCGGTATTGGCATGGTGTGTTGGTTTATAGGTGGCATTGTTGTTCTTTCCACAAAGGTTCAAACCCCGCTAGTGGTATTGTTGAATGGTTGTAGCCGATTCATAGCTCTCAAAAGTGTTTACCCCTTGAATAAAAATATATATATATAGCAAATTAAAACTATTGCTTCTACTATTGTATGATCCTAGTGCTAAAAGATAATACCAATTAGTTGGTCATGTTTCCTATGAAGAGGATTCAAGAATAACTCCATCAATTAATCCTCTACCTTGTGGTCTTGGTCTAATGAATATTGCAATGCTTTTGTCCACTACTCTACAATCAACAAAACGAGCATATGGGTTCAATTGAGATTTCTGATGTTTGATCCAGGCCTTTTGCAATACACAACAAATACAAACAAAACTATTCTAAAACTTTATGGTAGGAACTTCGCTGCTCTACAGCTCTTGTTATATTATAACATTCATAACTTAAACCTTTTTATACACAATGTCAAGTTAACTGTTGACACCAAAAATTGATGAGGTAACAGTGTCTTATGGGAAACTCAGTTCAAGGGGGACCCCTTTGCGCCAAACTGAGTGACCTCCAGATTTTAAAGAAGCCGGCTTCTTCTATAATGGGTTTTGGAAAGGGAAAAAGGAAGCATATATAATAAAGCAAAGTCTAATCTAAGGCGATGCGCCAAAATTATTGATGGGCACGATAAATCATAGATTTAAGGGCCTGAATGGTGTTGTTGCATTCCAAAATGTCAGAGATTTAAAACTATAGCATAGACAATTCATTTATTGACATAAAATAATATTGCATACATCCTCGCTACTAAGAAGAGTCATTAGACATGATTTAGGTAAGCAAGCTTGTATTCAACATATATAGAAGTCTTTGAAATGAAATGCTTAAGATAGTATAGAGCACAGTTTACAGTTTGATCAAAGCATGAAAAACAGAAAGGCCTAACAATTGGCATAGTCTGACAATTTCTTGCAAATAAAATAGTAAAAGAGGTCTGGTATCTTTTGCTAAAACCAGCGTGTTTCTCTTCAAAATTTTGGACCCTTCTCTCTATGATAGAGAGAGTATATATAGCAAGAAAAGAAACCTCCCACCGCTTTGGAGAACTGCAACAGAAAAGATCCTACAATCCTTTGCAATGATGTCTGAATCAGAAGATTCTCAAGGCTGTTATAATGGTATCGAGCTAGAACACAACATCTGGTCATTCAGGTGCAGGTGCATCCCTCGTAATGATGGCAGTGGTCCCAGCTAGGCTCGAGGCATCAAGTGTCATCCACTGCTACAAATGACTTATGACGAGTGACACCCAATAGCATTATCTCCCTCAACCTGCCTATCGCCCGCTCTACAGATTAGTTGTAAGGCACGTGGTAGCCACACGCTGCCCGTATGAAGACTTCCCTCATTGCTGTCGAGAGATTGCAAAGATGCAACACATGTTCAATGGGCCGAGGTCCTTATCATAGTGGAGAGAAAGCTGCATCAATTAGGTGTGAAAGACGCGTGGCAGTGTTTCGCTGCCCGCAGCTGTTCATTTCTTTATTGCTTTGAAAGATCTGCAAACGGTTGACACCTAGCAGAAGGTGGGGCCCGCCAACACCCTTTAGAAAATTAAAAAGAAACCCCACGGAAGCATTTTGCAGCCCGTGCTTGTTTATTTCATTCTCGCATGAAAAACTTGCGATCCGTCGCCACGTAGCAAGATGTGGACAACCCTTTAGAAATGATGGCCCCGCATAAGCCTTTCACAACCCGAATAGACTTTAAGGAAATAAGAAATAAAAACCTCCGCAAGTGCGACACGTGGACGCTCAGCGCAGCTCCTCAGGACCCGAAAGGGAATTCGTTGCCCGAAGTTGCAAAAAGGAGATGCGCAAAGTGATAGATCAAAACTTGATGGAAAGCCAAATAAATTCGGCGAGCACAGACCGGTGCACACACAATACAAAAAGAAACCCGAAGGGAGCTGTTCAAATATTTATTTTAACAATTTTTGGTGACTATCAGGGGCGTTTCAAATAAGGAACAGAGAACTCAAAAATCTCTCTGGTGCTACAGACCAGAGCTTTATGCATAGGGCTAATAGAGTCATAGTTTGGAAAGAGCTGCCTGCAAAGGCGACCATTCATTTTCGGACGACTTTGCTATGCTGCACAAATTTTCTTGTGCTTTGCGTAGATCAATAGATTCCTTGTGAGGTAGCACATCAGATAGACCGACGCCTGCTTGTATATGGAAAAATAGCTGCAAGAGTGGATGAATGATTGACTCAATGCTGGCTGCCGTTGGGGAGTTGCTGAACTCCCTGAAAGCCTTCGGGTCATTTTCCTTCTGCTCAATAACCTCAACAATCTGTGTAGTTGTGGCAATAGAGTCATCCTCGAGGAATGGGGATGGCAGCCCCATCTTGCCTAATTCGGTGAAACTTCTCCGTATGCCATCTAGTGCCTTGCTTAGAAAAGTCATGGCTACCTTAGTGCGCTGGAATGCGGAGTTATAATGAATGAATTTATTTATCGTTTGGGTAGCAGCGTCCCGATCCTCAATCCCTGCTCCAGCAAAGATTTCATCCGAGACGGAGTATAGCTTGTTGAGCAAGTCCCTCACCTCAGGAACCTTCTCCAGGATGAAACGTGGGAACTGCTCAATTGCGTCGTGGGCCTCTTGATTGAGCCTTAATGCCTTGTCGATAAATCGGAGGGTAGGCTGTAGTGTTAGGCAAAAGGTCTTGACTTTCTCCTAGTGAGAAATGTATAATTTCCTAACTAGCAAAATGACATCAGGTTGGGTAGGGGAAGGCAACAGAGAGGCTTTAAGTGAAGAAATCTCCGCATCTCTTGAAATAAGGGCCTCGGCTAATTCTGTCTTTTTCCTTTTCTCGGACGCCAGCTGCTCCGCATAGTTGTTCATTTCTTTATTTCAATTTTGCTCAGCTCGAGAGTGGTTCGTTGATTGCTCCTCCAGAGAAGCCTTTGTCTCTCGGAGTTCCTCCTCCAGTTTAGCCTTCAGGCCTTTAAATTCGGCCTCTTTCTCCTGTACTCTTTGTTCATACTGCTCTTGTAGGCGCTCCAACTCCTCACCTTTTTGTGCCATCCCCTGACTATGCTCAAGGTGGATGCATTCAAGCTCTTCCTCTTTTAACTATAGGCTCTATCACGCTTCTTGGTTCTTGTTTTGCAATTCTTTTATTAAGCCTGGGTCAGTAATCTAATTTTTCACAATTTTGCCCTGAAGCTTGTTCCTCTCATTCTCTCTTGTCAACGTCCTTTCAATCATTCAGGTGATATCTGCCTCTAAGGATTTCTCCTTTGTTTCCAGAAAACTCACCCTTTCCCTGGCTACCCTGAGCTGCTCATCCTTCTTCTTTAACTGGCGACCAGTTTTGAGGAAGTCGAAAGTGACTACCCGTTGCGTTTTCTCCATGATTTTGACTTTATCTTGTGACTGGGCTACCTTCATGTCGAGTCCAACAACATATATCTCATAGTCTTCGGATTGCATTTCTCCCCGAGGCTTGCTTACCCTTGGATACATGGTTGCGAATTTTAATTCTTGTCGGGCCTCATCATACAGAACTTGTACTTTCAGCTTGGCGGGAGTATTGTCATCCTTTACCTTGCATTTCCTCATTTTATTCACGCATGCCTCTTTTCCACAATCTATCTGTGCTATAAATTCGGCTGGTGATGAAACTAGCCCACCTGCAAAAGGAGCACTAGAAGGCAGGGCATAGGGATAGGTAACCTTCATAGGCGCAGGCATTTGCTTTTTCTAGAGAGTGACTGTTTGTAGAGAAAAGTGCAGCATGTTCCATAGTTTGGTCTGAGAATTATCAGTAGGGCTAGGCATTTGTGGCAGCTGAATCCAGGATTCAGTCGTAAGGCTCATTAGCTAGGAAAGGGGAGTTGCTAATGAGGTGTCAGCTTGTTGCAATGGAAGAGGATCAGTAAGCATAGCGGAAAAAGAATGGGCACTGACAAGGGGAATGTTTTCCGAAAGTGAGGCAAGGAAAGTCTAAGCGGTAGTGGTAGGCGTGAGCATACTTGAAGGAGTAATTACAAATGGGTGGGCCTGCGAAAACTGGGCGAATCCAACCGAATAAGTTGGACCAAAAGCAGAAGGTAGAGGGTTTGGACTTATGGCAGGAGTTGTCAGTGAAGTAGGGGCGGATACGAAGGAATGAGATGCAAGAGAAGAAGGAGCGAAATATACCTGTTGACTGGTCAGTGGTGGCTCCAGGATCGTTCGTGACTCCCCCGCAAACTCTGGTATCTAGCTAGCAGCGAGTTTTTCTCCTCCGGCGGGCTCTTGCAAAACCCCTCCAATAATACTTTCCGTGCGCTGCCTTTTTACAGGCGGACACTTACTAACTTCGGCAACCGAATACATCTGCTAAGGCGTTAGCCTAGCTGGTTTAGTGGCTCAAGTGACTGTATACGAGCCTCTTGATATATTAAAGCGTACGTTCATGGCCACATAGGCGGCATGCCTAGAGACCTTACCCCTTTGCGTTGAGGAGGATGATGTCGTCACTTCTTCTTCATGCTCCTCTAATTCCTCCCCCTCTTCGCTCCTATCAACATTAGAGCTCGGGCTAGGGTGGCCTTCCTTCCACCACCTATCAAATTCCTAGTCATCCTTTAGCTGATTGTAAGGAGCATCCAACTGTGCTACTTCCTAGCAATATTTTCAGAAAGTTTTTAGTTTTTCATCACTTCATTCCTCATTCCTCTTCAACTTGTTGTACATGTTGCACTCCATGGGAACATTATCCTTGGCCACAGCCACCAAAAAGTAGAACTTGTGCTAAGGGCCTCTAATGTCCGACGTAGGGATTTGCGCTAATTCAACAAAATCTTCATCTCTATCTGTTCGTGGACTACGCTGCTTCTCCTAGTATGGTCGAAAAACATGGGTAACTTTCATATGTGGCTCCGACAAGTTATTGAAAGAGTTGTATTCTCACTTATCGTTTACCAGTACCAACCCTAGATGTGCCAGCTTGTCCTCTAACAACTTGTGTGATTATTTTTTAATCAGAGTTACCGACTTGAAATTCTTCGGACAAATGAATAATCCCTTCTTCTTGACCTTTCCGCTGCTACAGAAAGTGAAATCAATGACACACACCTGTCAAAAAATTTCCAGCGTGAGCACTCTATCTATGACGCAAGCTGGGAGCAGGAAAGGTTTGCTAGTAAAACCCTCGAAGGATTATAAAATCTCTACCTAAGAACCAATTACAAGCAGAGGTGTAGCTCTGCATAAATCTAGTCTGCTCCTTATCGAGCTAGAAATATCACCTTCTCTGATTAAATCATTCAAAACCGGGGTTATGAAATAGTCTACAAACGCATAATAGTCATATGATGCAGAAAGGAAAGGTGTCTATGTAGACACCAGCTTTCTTTTATTCTGCTCAGCACAAATTGATAGCGGAAGAAATCGGGCGAAGAAATCTGGATTCTGATGCAGAAACATGTGGACCAGGTAGGAAAGAAACCTAAACTTCTCCACCTGATAATTCTCAATTTGTTGTTTCATTTCTTCAACCATGAACTCAGCAAAATCATACCAGAAAAGTTCATGATGCTTACGAAATTGCATTGCCGGTCCCAGCTAAAAGCTTTCTATCTTCTCATCGGAGTCTCGACCGCAAACAAATGCTAGCATGGACATGGCGTCCTGGAGATCATCACGGAATGCACCACGCGATAATGGGATACTTGGTGGTTTGGCGGCCGCGATACCTTTCTTACCAGTCTCTTCTAATAAGAACTTTGAACTAGTTTTCATCTTCCTCCATATTTTCTCTCCCTTGCTTGGGCGAAAAGGCTCAATAGTCTTCTTCCTTTTACTCTGATCCGGGATACATAACATGTGCCAGATGGCCTCTAGGTTGATATGCACCCTTAAGTTGTGGCCCTCAATGTAATGGGTATATGGATTATAGTGTTGAATAGCAACATCAACCACTTCTGGGAAATAGTGCACCAATGGGACCATGTATTATGGGAGACCACTATACCAGACTCTACTAGCTGTGGATTGATCCGCCTTTGGTGCCGATAATCTTGCACAAGTTACCTCTCTGAGGGACTTAAGGTTTTTCACGAGCATTGGGTCATGGATATTGTCCCACTTTTCCCCAACCTTTTTTTGGTTACTCTATTTCTTGGGTCTATCCAGCTCCTCCGTGTGGGCTCTTCTCGTTTTGATGGGTATACCAGGTGTGGCATATGCTACATCCTCATAGAAATATACCTCAACTGAAGAACGAATAGCCGTGAATAGTTCCTAGCTAATCTCCTCTTGCATTGGCTGAGCTGAAGATTCTGACATTTTTCCTTCTCTGAAGATTTTGTAAGCTCCTGGCCTGCGACTATGCTTGCTCTAGATAGACAAACAAAAAACAACTCTGCACTTCTCCTTGTGTTTGTAAAAGACTTTTGAAATATTAAGCCTTTTCATGCAACAATAGCAACCTTTCCCAAGGTGGTAGGCGAAAGCAAGTCTTTTGCTTTTAATTCAGCATGTACCGTTAATCTTACAACTCATGCAAGATGAACTGATTGCTATTCCGAGGCGGCTGGATTTCATTATTCCATTTGCGCAATCGTGTGATACGCCCTAATCTCCTTGGAACTTGAGCCTGCAATTGGCTTGCCAACCCTGCGTTAGCATGCGCTGGAAATTAATATACTGGCTGGAATGATTACGCTAAGCAAACAATCACAACCTAAAAAGATATGAGTATCGCCTTGGGCTCTAGGACACGCTTGAGAGATGACACAATAGTCTACGGCCATACGTCTCTTCACCAACAAGCGCCACCTTTTTAAAACTAATTAATCAGCTTCATTTAATTAAGCACGCAACAAGCCATGCTATCATGAATGTACTGGCCCAAAAATGTGAGCAAACGCAGACTCGGTTTTTGAGATAGCAGCTAGCATAACATCATATTTTTTAGAGGCGGATTGGCATGTGCCTTGTCAATTTTTCTATAAATAGGCTAGTAGATAGTGAGCAAAACATACTTAGCATTTGAGAAGTGATAGGTCAATAGCAGAGTGTTAAACAAGTCTTTTCATAAGTTAGGTGGTGAACAAATTTGGCATTAGCTCAGAAGCCTAGGAACAGTGTCAAAACAATGGATACCCCAATTCGTCTAACCTCGTATAAGTCACAGACGGCGTTCCTATGTGAGATTTGAACTAGGAGACTAAAAAGGATGATGAAGAACAAGCATTCACTGGTTTTGGTGGCCATTAAGTGGGTCTTAGGAAAGGATTGCATAGAATATGAGGATAAGTATAGGGTAAATACCGATGTATGCTCCCACTTTGTAGCGTCCATGCTAGACATTTGTGTTTCCCGGCCGCTAATCTTAAAGCTGGTGAAAGAAATCTTCCTGAAGAAATACCTGAATGGGCTTGGTGAGGTTGTTGCGCATGCTGCCTATGGGATAGGTCTGCCAACAGCCAGCGACCTGCGTCACTTTATTGAGGAAGAATTCATCGTCGTTTGGCTGCCATTCCTCAGCGGATTCCACCTGCAGACCCGTGACCAGCACTAGCAGAGGGTTACTCAGGCCCTACACTTCCTGTTTTGGAGCTACAATGTGATACCTTTCTATGACATAGACTGGTATACTGACTTCAGGAACCTGGTGTTTCCACCGCCAATGGCGGTTGTGCTAAATGATGCTGCCAGTGCCGCCGAGGAGCCCGTGGATGAGGAAGAAGTGGACGCTGCAGTGAATGCGTCAATTGCCGCCAGTCATGCCTTCGGATAAACAACTCCTTTACATGTTGTTCAAAATGTGACTCTCTTTGCTGTGTATAAGCCTGATAAAAGGCCATCATATATAATATACCTCAATATGCTTGTATATTTTGGGATACGGCCCCCCAGCCATTTTGTAACCAAAGAACATATATATAAATATATATCTCTCATTTTAAGGAAAATCCATGCTCTTTCTTGCTTCTGTGTTTAAAATTTTCTGGGCTTGCAAGTTTTATATGCTATTTCTCTGTACATGAATGAATTTTGTGTAAAGCGACCCCAGTGTTTCACCTACCAATAATAATGAGTTAATTCCGCAGAACAACAACTAATTTTAGAAAAAAGAACTGGCTAAGCAACGGGAAACAAAAAAAAAGTGTTATTTACATATGTACAAGGTAGAACTTAATGCCTAATGGAACAACTTAAGATGAATCCCATTGACCAGGATTCCTAACGGTTCTTGTTCCATATTCTCCAGCTCAAAAGCGTTGTGTTGTTTGCACTGAATGATTTTAAAGGGTCCCTCCCATAGGCCATCAAACTTACCGTGCTGACCTAGCTTTGCAGCCCTGCTGTCATACCTTAGCACTAAGTCTCCACTTTTTAGACCTTGGTCGAAAGACTTCTTGTCAAACCATCGTTTGACCACCTGTTGATGATTTGTCACTGCCATTAGGGAATTCTCCCTTTTTTCTTGTACTTCCAACAGCTCGGCGAGCCAAACCTCCATGGCTTCATTTTGTTCTATCTCAAGGGCTTTCAACAACTGTATTACTGAGATCTCCATGGAGATAGGTAACAGCGCCTCTTTCCCATATACCAGTTCATAAGGCGAGGTCTTAAGGACTTGCTTAGGAGTTATACGGTTTTTCCACAATGTTTTTCAAAGATTTTTATGCCATTCCCTCTAGTGCTCTAAGCCAACCTTTTTAAGGAGTTGGACTAAGCTTTTGTTTGTTGACTCGGCTAGACCATTTCCCTATGGATAATATTTTGATGAGGTTTTAAGGAATATGCCATTCTTTAATGCAAAGTGACATACCTTTGTACCTAGAAATGCTCTGGTGTTGTCCGAAATGATCATTTTTAGAGGGCCGAACCTTGTCACCAGTGCTTCAAGAAAGTCTACAATCTTTGTTTCTGTTGTACCCTTAAAGGGAACAACTTCCATCCACCTTGTGAAGTAGTCCATAGCGGTTAGAATCCACTTATGTTCAGCACTAGAAACTGGGTTGATCATTCCGATGAAGTCCAGGCCCCATTGCGCAAATGGTTCATTTGCCACTATAGGTCTGAGGGGCATTGTTGAATTCTTCCTTCTGTCAGAGAAGAACTGGCATTTTTTACAAGCCCTTACCAGAGAGTGGGAGTCACTAAAAAGTGTAGGCCAGTAATAGCCAGCTCGCATGATCTCGATGGCGGTAGTTTTGGGGAAGAAATGTCCACCTTCGTCGCTATTGTGGAATGCGTCGAGGATCCTCTGCGCCTCCCCTGAAGTAACGCATCGTAGGAGCACACCATTGAAATTTCTTTTGAAAATGACTCCTTCTATCAGCGTATACCCATGATTCTAAAGCCGATAATACCTTCTTTTTTGGGATGAGAGGCCTGGAAGATACCTTCCGGTTTGCATGAAATTCATTCTATCAGTCAACCAATCATCTTCCAATCCCGATCCATTTATCAAGACAAGCTCTAGTTGTTCCTCCTTGGCAAGTACCTCCTCGTTCTATGCCATATACTCACACAATCCTCTACCTTTAATAGTCTTAGTAGGCTTGACTTCGATGTCATATTTAAGGATCTTGGTGATCCAATTAGCCCTTTTTTCTGTGATCTCTCCTTCCATGATGTATTCACGCACAGTAAAATGTGTGACATATACCAGAACTTTGTTGCAGGAAATTAGATGGCAGAATTTTTTAAGTCCCTTTACTATTGTAAAGGCCTATCTTTCAACAAAGTTATAATTCGCCTCATATTCTTTTAGGGTTCAGGAATAGAACGCCACTGGGTGTTCCCCTTCTTATGTGTTACCCTTTTGGGTTAGAATGGTAGCAATACTGGACTTGCTACTAAAAGCATACATTATAAAATCTTTGGATTGATCTAGATTAACCAGCACCGGGGCTATGGAAATCGCTTCCTTGACCTTTTCAAAAGCCTCCCAAGCTTTCGTTGTCCATTTGAAAGCTTGATCCTTTTTCAGCATTAGGGTGATCGGCCTAATCATTCCCGCGAAATCGGAAATAAATTTGCTGATGAAATTTACTTTGCCCAAAAAAGACTAGACACCTTTCTTATTTACCAGAAGGGGAAGTTCTTTGATAGCCTTTACTCGTTCGGGGTCAATTGAAATACCTTCTTTAGACACAACATGTCCTAACAACTTACCCTGCGGCACTCTGAATACACATTTCTTTGGATTCAAGGAAACCCTGAACTCTTGGCACTTTTAAAAAACTAATTCCAAATGATCAAAATGATCATCTTTAGATTTAGAGAACACAGTAAGGTCATCCAAATAGATTAGAATATACTTATTGATTAGTTCACTGAATGTGATGTCCATAGCTCACTAAAAAGTTGCCCTTGCACTGGATAAACCAAAAGGCATTTTAGCATATGCAAATGTTCCCCACTTGGTGGTGAATGTAGTCTTGTGTTGATCTTCTTCTTTAACTCGAATCTGGTTATAGCTAGAGAAGCCATCCAGCAAAGAGAACATTTTTTATCCTGTGACAGTTTGTAGGATTGACTCCATAGAAGGCAACAGATAGTGATCTTTTAGAGATGCTCTGTTTAGGTCTCAGAAGTCCACACATAAGCGGATATCACCATTCTTCTTTCTGACTGGTACCAGATTTTATACCCAAGTACTATGTTTGATTAGGAAGACAATACGTGAATCAATGAGTTTGGTTAGCTCTTGTGCCATTAGGGCCTCAACTTTAGGGTTGAATGGTCTCTGTTTCTGTTGGGCTGCTTTCGCACCTTCTGTTAGCTCAATAGTGTGCTGAATGATGCCAGGATCATAACCCTGCAGATCATCATAGGACCAGGCCACTACTCCATATTTTTTGCAGAAACTGATAAGCCTTTCTTTATCTCGATGTGGGACATCTTTTCCGACCCGGAGATTCCTGCCATCGGAGACCCGAAGGTCCTCATAATCACTTTTGTCCGCCATGAATTTTTGCTTATCATTTCGGGCATCATTACAATCAAAAAAGTTCTTGAGAGTAACTAACCCTTTCAGAAGTTTATTTGACTTGAGCTGCATAATTTGTCCTTCATAGGCCTCGGCGATCTTTGGTTGAAGCTGATCAACAAATTCCCCTGACTGCTGGATAAACAAAGTGATGTGTTCATCACTCTCAAAGACTTGCCAACTCTGATCATTGTCGGGGATCGTTGGTCAAACAAGCACTTGCACTGAATATTCGTTCTGAAGCAAGTTAGAGACAGGATCAAACTGAGCACCGATCACCGCCATGTGATCTACATCGCTATTCCGCGTTCGGGGAATGGTCGGGATGTTGAAAGCTTCGAAACCCTCAATCAGGTCCCAGATTCAATGCCGATAGGATCTCATGCGGACATTCTTCACTGCAGAAATTCCTTGGACCTGATTAACTACCAGTTCGGAATCTCCAAACACAATCAATTGCTTAATACCCATTCGTTCTGCTAGGCTTAGGCCTTGGGCTAACCCTTCATATTCAGCCTCATTGTTTGAATAGGCGAATTGAAAACGGAAAGACCTCAACAACTTTTCATTCTGCGGGGATATTAGACATACCCCTGCTCCAGTTCCTACTTTGCTTCTTGCTCCATCAAAATACAATGTCCATAGCTCATTTGCTTGGTTACCGTCAGATTCTTTGGCGACCTTCGGAAGAACCTGGTCTTCCTCATAAATCACATATGTGCCCAATCCTGTAGCATGATAATTCCTAAAAGGATCATTGTTTATGTTTTCGCTCAATAGAGCATCTTCCTTATCATTTCGGTCTCCACTCACCTTCTCTTCCTCTAGCAGTTCGACACTATACATTTCCTCCTTGGTGATAGAGGTATGTGCAGCTTCAAAATTGATCAGGGTCTCATCCGCCACATGTTCAGAATGTAAAGCCTCTGATTCTATCTTCATTTTTGCACCATGCTTGGTCCTAAGTATCAGATGTGACCAATCTAAAGACAAATATCTGCCTACCTTTGAAGTAAATTCTCAGGATAGACAGAGACCAAACATAGGAGGAACATCTATGATCACCATATCTTGCGGGACCATGATACTGGGGCAGGCAAATAGAGTTAAAGGGAGCACTTTGATGACACCCACAGTATCAACTTTATTTCCATCGAGCTGCATCACCCCCTTCTTCATAGGTTCATAGCTGAGTCCCAAAGCTTCGGCTATCAGCTTTGGCATAACCGTTGTACTAGCGCCAGAATCAATCATAGCGTTGTGTAATAGCTTTTCCCCTATAATGAGTGTCAAGAAGAAGGGTTGAGGTTTCAACCTACTTCCGCCTTCCGCATGGGATTCCTTCGCTTTGTCTGTAAGAACCTTAGCTAGTGGCATTTGATAAACCACCTCTGTACCAGCAGATGGCTCTGTTGGTGCTGAGTTGATCTCTTGTTGAAGCACCTTCTGTAGTATAGTCTTCTGTTCTAGGATAGCTAGAATGTCCCATAAAGATACATTAGCAGATGATTTCTTTAATTGCTCCACCACATTAAAAGGTGACAAGCTCAGAGATTTCTGCTCCTTGGTTCTTGTTATAACAATTTCCTTCCGAGGTTGAGAAGGTGAAGAGATGGTCGAAGGGTTGAGAATTTGATCAGACACACCTTTGCGTTGTGGGTTATCCGGAAGTGAAACAACAGGCTCACCAGTGAATCTCCTCTTTGAGCGCGTGTTGTAATCCGGCTGTATTTGTGGTGTTTCGGATATGAACGCGTCATTGGCAAACACTGTTTCTTCTTCCTGCATCTAGGAGAAGAGTGCATGATCGAGAGCAATATCGGACTCTTGTTTTAAAGACATTCCTTGCATTTGCGTGGTAAGGACTGCACTCTCCATTGGCGAGGTATATGCGTGTCCTCTATTTTCTACTATAGTACCTTAACTGCATTGCTCTGCCACCTTCTGTTGTAAGTTGCCACACAAAAAATTTTGGGGCATATGTGCATCGTTGCAGGGGAAACACCATGGATTGATATCATCAATAAGATTGTTTTATCCCACGGTTAACTCCCTACTCAAACTTGGTGACGCACTTGTTAGCGGAGTAGGCATTGGGACCATTTGGTTTGTAGTCGGCGGTAGTGGATTAGTGCGAGGCACACTCTGATATTGATTTTGCTGATAAGTAGACTACCCGCTTTGATAGTTTTGATATGTGGGCCATAGGGGTGTTGCTTGGTTCCACTTGAGAGTTTTTATGTCATTTGCCATAGGTTGCATCATCTCCTTGAGGTCACTTATTTCATCCTTGGAAGAACCTAATGCAAAATCCAAGTTTTCAGGAGTGGCCGCATATGAGTACATTGACTGGGCAATTGCTGATGCACTAGTCGATGTGGCTTCTTGTACAGAGGTTGATATTTCAGGAATATTGGCATAATAGGTTGAGGAGGCAATTTTTTGCAATCTATCAAATGATTCTCAGCTTTGATAGCGGTAGCATAAGGATTTGGTAGAGTGGCTCCTCCTAAAGACTTAATCATCACATAAATGTCAGGATTAATGGACTTCAGATAAAATATGAATGCCAATTCTAGAGTTGGGCAGATAGTCACACGAATCCTCTGCCAATTTGAGTGAAATTGGGCATTGAAATCTGTCAGAGCCTCCTGAGGCGCTCGTCTTATGACGGATAGTTGATAATATAACGAAGAACGATCTCTGTCGTTTGAGAACCTTTCATAAAATGGATCTCCAAGCTCACCCCAAGTGCGAATTGAATTAGGAGTTAGTGTTTGGTACTAATCCAGAGCCTTGCCTTTGAAGGACGCAGCGAGGAGCCTCAGGGCTACATTCTACGCTGTAATATCGTGTACCAGACAAACATCCACTACATCCTGTAAATGTTTTGCTGGCATTTTTGTGTTGTCTCCGACAAATTTGGGAATAGCTTTCAGGGCCGAAACTGGGATAGCGCCCCAAATAGCAGGCGCTACCGGGGCTACCAGGGGACTTCCAGCATCCCATGCTACATAGTTTCTATTCACGGCCGACAACATGCTGAGAGGAAAGGGCGGTGGGAATGGAACAGTTACCAGCTAATTTGCAGCCTGGACTGTCCCTAGCAGAGGTACTAGTAAACCTGGGTTACTTGCAGTCTGGGATCTAATTACAGGCCGATGGCTCATACACCCCTCTACAAGGCAATTTTATTAGTTCGGGTCCCACTGGGCGTGCCAGAAAAAGAACAAACTGTTGATGCCAAAAATTGATGAGGTAACAATGTCTTATGGGAAACTCAGTTCAAGGGGGACCCCTTTGCGCCAAACTAAGTGACCTCCAGATTTTAAAAAAGCCGGCTTCTTCTATAATGGGTTTTGGAAAGGGAAAAGGGAAGCAGATATAATGAAGCAAAGTCTAATCTAAGGTGATGCGCCAAAATTACTGATGGGCACAATAAATCATAGATTTAAGGGCCTGAATGGTGTTGTTGCATTCCAAAATATCAGAGATTTAAAACTATAGCATAAACAATTCATTTATTAACATAAAATAATATTGCATACATCCTCGCTACTAAGAAGAGTCATTATACATGATTTAGGTAAGCAAGCTTGTATTCAACATATATAGAAGTCTTTGAAATGAAATGCTTAAGACAATATAGAGCACAGTTTACAGTTTGATCAAAGTATGAAAAATAGAAAGGCCTAACAATTGGCATAGTCTGATAGTTTCTTGCAAATAAAATAGTAAAAGAGGCCTGGTATCTTTTGCTAAAACTAGCGTGTTTCTCTTCAAAATCTTGGACCCTTCTCTCTGCGACAGAGAGAGTATATATAGCAGGAAAAGAAACCTCCCACCGCTTTGGAGAACTGCAACAGAAAAGATCTCGCAATCTTTTGCAATGATGCCTAAATCAGAAGATTCTCAAGGCCGTTATAATGGTATCGAGCTAGAACATAGCATCCGGTCATCCAGGTGCAGGTGCATCCCTCGTAATGATGGTAGTGGTCCTAGCCAGGCTCAAGGCGACAAGTGTCATCCACTGCTACAAATGACTTCTGACGAGCGGCACCTAATAGCATTATCTCCCTCAACCCGCCTATCGCCCACTCTATAGTTTAGTTGTAAGGCACATGGCAGCCACACGCTGCCCGTATGAAGAATTCCCTCATTGTTGCCGAGAGATTGCGAAGATGTAACACGTGTTCAATGGGCTGAGGTCCTTATCGCAGTGGAGAGAAAGCTACATCAATCTAGTGTGAAAGATGTGTGGTAGCGTTTCGCTGCCCGCGGCTATTCATTTCCTTATTGCGTTGAAATATCTATGAATGGTTAACACCTAGCAGAAGGTGGGGCCCACCAACACCCTTTAGAAAATAAAAAAGAAACCCCGCAGAAGCATTTCGCAGCCCGTGCCTGTTTATTTCATTCTCGGATGAAAAACTTGCGATCCATCACCACGTAGCAAGATGTAGGACCCTCTGACAATCCTTTAGAAATGATGGCCCCATAGAAGCCTTTTGCAACCCGAACAGACTTTAAGGAAATAAGAAATAAAAACCTCTGCAAGTGTGACACATGGACACCTAGCGCAGCTCCTCGGGACCCGAAAGGGAAGTCATTGCCCGAAGTTGCGAAAAGGAGATGCGCAAAGTGGTAGATCAAAACTTGATGGAAAGCCGAATAAATTCGGTGAGCACAGACCGGTGCACACACAATACAAAAATAAACCCGAAGGGAGTTGTTCGAATATTTATTTTAACATTAATTATAAATTGTATAGAGTTTAGATTTGCTATATCTCTCATATATCAACATAGGTAAATTTGAAAATATTTTAAATTATAAAATTTCAAAAAAAAATTGAATGAATTTATAGAAGATTATTTTTATTAAAGTGAAAGAATCTAATCCCAATACTAACATTAATTATAAGTCTAACCATAACCCCAACCCTAAAACTAACACTAATTAACTTCAAACCTAACTCTAATTTTATATCCAACCCTAAACATAACTATGATTCTAAAACTAACATTAATGAAACCCTAATTGAACCATAACCCTAACCCTAATACTAACCCTTGCCCTAATTGAACCCTAACACTAACCCCAAGCTCTATCATAGAACTTTAATCTTTACCCCAACCCCAACCCTAATCCTAATAGAATCCTATACCTAATTTTAATTAAAGTCTAACCCTATTTGAACCTTTAAACTTAATTTGAACTCCATGTTTGTGGGTTAGGGTTCAATTGAAGGTTAGGGCTGAATTCATGGTTACATGATTAGGGTCAAAAATCTCAAATAGGATTATGGTTGAGCTTCTAATTGCCTCTATTCAATTTAGGGATCAATTAGGGTTATAATTCAATAAGGGTTTAATTAAGGTCAGGGTTAAGGTTAGTCTTAAATTAGGGCTAGGATTGGAGTTAGGGTTCAATTAAGGTAAGGGTTATTGTATAGTTTAGGGTTAGGGTTCAATTAGAGTTCTCTAGGTTTT
>VDFB02203134.1:0-15613 GCA_007258455.2 Sequoia sempervirens | reverse complement strand
GACAAGATTTCCCCCGACGTTGTGAAGGTGTTAACAATACCTAATCCTTTGCCTTGATAATGTATCCTCTAATCCATAGCCACTGAATATGACTTGTCATGAACACATGATATTGTTTACTCCAATTGTTGAAAAACTAAGCTAAATGTGATAAAATGATGCTATGGATGGATGAAAAGATGAGAAAGCATGAAAATGGTGCAAGTATGAGTAGAGATATTATTCAAATGGGAAACATAACTTTACTCTAAAAAGGTGGATCCATTTCTCTCCAAATGGTGAAGTATTTATAGGAGAGAAAATGAAGAATCAAGGGTTGAGATTGATTTGAACAATCAACAATCAATATGGAATCAAGGCTAAAACATGGATCAAGGATTCTCATCAATGGATGAGAATCAAAGATCACATGGATCAAGGAAAGCATCAATGAATGAGAATGATTCAAACAACCACACTTTGTAACAAATTTGAAAGTTTGTTACAAAGTTCATTAGAAAAGAATATTCCATTTTTGGAGCCAAATAGAAGAATACTCCTTTGGAATATTCCCTATGCAAGTGGATGAGTGAGGAAAATTAGCAATTAGTAATTAAAACTAAGTTTTAATTGTGCAAGATGGGGAATATGAGGATATCCATTAAATAATTAATTTATTTAATGAAAAAGGGGTTGAAAATGACATTTAATTAAATATTTTAGAATTTTTTAATTCAATGAGAGGACTTAGGGGGTTTAAATTAAATAATTTGATTTATTCAATTAAACAAGATGAGAGGTGAAGATGAAAGGGATGAATTAACCTAATTAAGTAAATTAGATTAATAGATGAAAATGATGCATTTAATTAAATAACTAGGATTATTTAATTAAACAGGCAAAAAGAATATGAAATTCAGGACAAAACAATTTTAGTGATCATATCTGCATGTGTAATATCATTCAAGACAATTTTAACTATCTACAAAGAAATGAGACATTTTAAAACACGTTGTATTTAAAAAAAAGTATTTTTTAACTTCCAATTCACAACACACCAATATTATAATTTCACATCATTTAAACAATATATTTGGTGCTTTATTCACATATTGAATTTTCATGATATTATGGAGTTGGAAACATTATAACCTATATAGAAGGTCTGGAGAGATATTTGGAAGGGAAGATTTAATATGAGAAGTATTACAGAACACTCTAGTATGCAATATGGTAATATGGTGGTACACCCACAAGCCAAATATACCAACTTGAAAAACCTTTATAATTTTGATTGAAACTGTAAAATAATTTCTAGAGAAAGGAGGTTGTAAGCTTACACCCATTCATTACAAAGAATTAGAACCAAACACATTTACAAAGTTGTATGAGGGAATAGATTAAACAAAAATAATGTAATGATAAATTATACACTTAGTTATTATGTTTAACCTTATTACCTACTATAAAAACTTGGTACATAACCAAGAGAAGAGGGAAGAAACCAAAGGTTAGAATTTAATGAAAAAAAATTACAATAGAATTATACATTGGCAACTACCAAAGATGAAGCAAATAATATTATCACTAATAGAAGAAGTTAGAAATGTATGTGAAAATAGAAGCGATCAAACTATTCCACAAAAATAAAAGGGTATTTGGAAGCTTATAGGAAGAATGGATAAAATAGATAATCCATCTCAAAAGTTATGTTACACCCAAAAAGGACAAGATATCATTTTAAAGGTGAGATGATATTAGTAGGACAAAGCTAGGATGTCTTGATGACAAGAAATTGTTTCAAAGGAGGATGATGTTTGTAGGATAGAGATAACTTTAAAAAAACATGTACATCCATCACAAAAGTGATACAACACCAACACATCCAAGGGATATGATATAAAAGAGACACACTCCTCAAGATGTACTTATACTTGGATATAAGTATAAGCTCAAAAGATGTAATATAGACATAATTATAGATATATGTAGACATAGTCATACAAGAAATAGAAAGAGGTGCAATTATGTGCATTTTATTAGTGTAATTTGAGAATGACTGAATGTATACATGGAATGTAATGTTATTGATTGTGTGATAAGATAGAGAATTCTACCTAATGTAATAGAGTTATACATGATGAATATAATCTATCACAAGTTGGTCTAGCTCATAGCCATTACATTATGATGCATTTTATGTAGGTTAATAGATATAATTTTTTAATTTTACATATCCTTTCCTACTTCAACTTTATTTAACTCTCTACATAATCTTCTATCTTCTACATATCCTTAACACCAAGGTATATATAATATTGAAAAAAATTAATCTTAGATACCTTATTTGTGAAAGTCGCATAGGCATATTATAGGTTTTTTGGTCTGAGCTGGTAGAGACATTTTAGATATTTACTTTATATCACTACGGAATATTTGAGGCTCATTCATGTCATGCTCAACCATTTAGACTCTGCAAACTTCAACAAGTATGTGCAGCTGAACCATTGCTCAAACGCACAATGCCTACAGTTCCACCCCAGTGTCCTCCATGAGCACCATAGCTCTTCAAATCATCTTACACCATTTCTTGTTAAAGGATACTTGCACAACCATATAATTTATCTTCTTAGTAGATAACAAGTTCCATGTCAAACTTGGGATACATAAAACTCTTGAGTGTAATGTCCTTGATTTTTGGTCATGGAAAAATAAAAGAAATAATTATATTATTATTTGGCCATGGAGAAATTAAAATATTATTTTATTTGAGCCTCTATAAAATAATACTATTTAAGTCACTTAAGAAAAATAAATAAAAAATTATAAAGTGACTTTATGGGGGAAAAAGGTGAAAAAATAAATTAAAATAAACTAACTATTCTCCAAAAGTGGACGCCTATGGTTAGAAGGGAAAAACTTTATTAAAAATAATTTATGGAGTTTTGGGGTCCAAAAGAGGCTTACATTTTTTTATAAAAGGCCCTCTATCTCTTTCTAGGCTCATATTCTTGATTTGGCATATTTGATATTTCTCCATTTTCAGCTGATCCCAAGTTTCTGAGGACAAAAAACTTCAAGAATTAGTAGATTGGACAAAAACCCAACTCTACTTTGTGAGGTGAATTCATCTAGGATTCATCATTGAGCATATTTATAGGTTATTCATCATTTTGGGGGCTTCAATCAGCTAGGGTTTGTAGTCTATTTGCAGGTTGAAGACTTATTGTTGCAAATTTGGACATCTAATTGTCATATCTTCATGGTATATTGGACGGCTAGGATTTAATAGTGCTGGAGAAAATTTATAGTGCTGACCGCTAGGGTTTATTACCCTATTTTGGTGGCATTTTATAGATTTTGGATACCAAATATTTTATAAATAATTTATGTATAAGGGTGACTTGTTTGGAGGATTTTTGAAGGAATTTGCTGAGGGTTTCAGACTATTAGTAGTTTGGAAGTATTTTATATATTTATTTCTGCATATGGGTGCTAGGGTTTGGTGAAGTTTGAAGGAGAAATCATCATTTCAGCTCAAGTACCTTTAGGGTTTGAAGGCATTATTATTATTGAGGACTTATTTGAAGAATTTCCAACTCCTTTCCAAGGGTTATCTATTGATCTAAAGACATCACCTGTAGTAGTACATTTTCAACTTACATCCCATCATTTCCATTGATCAAAGTATTCAATATTGCAGCCTATGAACCAGGTATGTTCATATTTCCATTGGGAATCAATAACAAGTTGAATGTAGGAAGATATACCTTGTTGTAGCAATAAAACCAAAACTATTCAGATCTGATTTCTATTGTAATTTAATTTCTATTGAGGAGAAATAAGAGGTTGATGTGTGTTCTTCCATTTGTTTTGCAATCTATGTTTATTCACTATCATTATATGGAATTGCTTTACAAATATCAAACTGAAAACAATCAAACATCTCATCCAAACTTCAAGCAAACACTCAGAAAATCAAAACTCTTCAGTTGCATGCCAAGTGTTTGACAAAATGTCAAATAGCCAAAACTGGAAAATTAGGGTGGAAAATTAGGGCAAAATAAGCAGGGGTTCTTACATTGAGATTCCTTGATTATGGAATTTTGGAGTATGATTTTGACTCTCTCATGATGAAAAATATTGAAATAAAACTTTTCTCAAGATATAATTTCTCAGTACCAAAAATCACACATTCTAAAACTAGTCATAATGGAGAGCCATGTGGAAAGATGCTCGATAGCTAATTATCCATGCATCGTCACATGTATGCATTAAAAAATCTTCAACAAATGTATCATTAGCATAAGTCTTGAAATTTAAATAATTGTCAAATTCATTCTTGTTATTTTAATTCTTCTTCTCTTTGTAGTCATTTTAATGTGCCCAAACTTGTCATAATTCCAATTTTTTTTTTATATTTAATCAAACTTGGATATTCTTCTATAATTGGATTTAGCTTTATCCTTCTTATACCTTCCCTTCTCTTTCTCCTTTGACCATATAGAAATAAGTGATACATCTTTGGTAGTTTTTTAGCCTTTTATCTTAACTCTTATAAAAAATAAGCATCCACTACTTCTCTTATTGTCATTTTAGCAATAGTCATAATACCAAATTGTTCCACAAATCTACAAAGAACGTGAAAAGGTAATGCATTAATCTTAGTCATCTATTTGGACATTAATGGATTTCAATTGGTTCACTACAATTTCACATTTAAATGTTTAGACCTCCCTTCACCATAACCCATTTTCAAGGAATAGAACCTATTCATTCATAGGTCGTCAATGGTGGTTTATCTGGAAACAATTCGGAAATCTACCAAACATAGTTTAATGAGACTCCTTATCTTTCTATCAAACACTATTTAGTCATCCACTGACATAGCCACAGTTTTGTTTTCGAAAACAACTATTCACAACACTTGATCTATGGTTAATTTTTGTTAGAGGCTACAATTTATGATGTGGAAGAGAGTGCTCCAGGTTCCTACGGGAAGAGAGTAGGTCAACCCAAGATGGTGAAGGCAAGCTAGAGCTGCAATGTAATCTTGACATGCGGTGGGCAGTAAATCTTTCGGTGCAAGCCGGTAACTAAGGAAAATCCATATCAACCAGGTTATGATGTCTAGGCAACAAAACACTCCATAGAAACCCAGTTCGTGGAGGTACATCAAAACTACATTTTTTCTCGGGTGGTGGCGTTCTCCTTAGGTAGAAAGATGCTCACCCACAGACCCATAATCTCATGTAGTCTTACATATGTGGTGGTTATATTCTTTACAAATTGTTTTGGGATGTTTGAAACTTTAGCAGTTAGTATGACATTGCTCTCTTGCCCTTTCACTAATATGTTCTTGTCGACAATTATGAATCACTCTCGTTCCGAACCATTGCTGATACCTACTTGTAGGATTGTTTGTGTCTGCTAATGCATCTCAAAATGAAATTTAATGCCAATCTTAAAATATCTAGAGCTATTTTGAGAGATGCCTCTCATGTCAAGAGATGGAAGCCATGAATGTTTATTTCTGAGTCTCTTTTGAAAAAAATAATAATCTTAGAGCCATCCATCTGGAAATTCCCTCCACAAGACCAAATTAGAAGTGATAATTCAAGCATCTATTAAAAGAAACGGGCTAAATATATGGTGTAGCTGTATTGCATTCAAATTCTCTAAGAAACGCTCCTCTTCCCTTGCCCCTTTTTTTTTTATTTTATTGTTTATTTAAATTAAAAATTTCCACCACTGTTTGGTTAGAAAAGTTCTCCAACCAATTCGTCTCTATTTATTTTATTTTATTAATTTATGAAATTATCCTAAATGCATAGTATGCAATTCAAATGTTTCACACTTCAAATTGACTCTAAATACTGACATGGAAGGAAACATCCAATGAAAAGTTTTAAAATTTTGAAAATGAAAAACTAGGTTCAAATCTACAAATCATTAAACTATCTAAATCAATTCTATAATTTTTAAATTTGATCTAAGATTATAAATAGATAAATTGTAAATTGAATTAAAAAATTTTAAAATGAATACAAATAAAATCAAACAAGATTCATATTATATATAAACTCAGGCATTATTCATTATATCAAGAATAAATAAACTACAACAAATAAATAAACAAATATACAATTTTCACCATTAAAAAACATTTCAGTTAACTAGATTTTTAAAAAAAAGTTGTTATGTTCTATTATAAAGTCACATTTTATATTTGTGAGAATTTCAAACAAAATTAAATGAAAAACAATATTCATTGACCGCTTTAAAAATGAGTGGACAGCAAGAGCACATCTTTTAGATTGAGTTTAGATTACAAGGCCCTTGTCTTCATTCATGTTACATTTTTTACTATCGTATTAAAGCTAATAAAAACATCATATATATTCATATTAAATTTATACAGTTTCATAGTCTAATTCTCTCCATCTTGTGACAAATTTCTTTCATGTCGAAATCCAAACAAGAAATACAATGATTCATTGATAAATTTACATTGAAGAAAGGTTGAATGTTGAAAAGTTGTCGTTCATGTCATTCACATTGATCTCTCACCTATGCACAATAAATTCTTTATCTAACATTGTGCTACAATAAATCCAACATTTATTATGTATTTTCCTATAAATCTACTACATGTGCATGTATTCATTAAAGCTCAAATTTTGAGTTCTCCTCTATTCCATATTTGCTTTCATGGTAACTTCAAGTTAGTTTTGTTAACCAATGTTGCTCAAATTATTTCGGTAAAAAAATTATCGGCGAACACTAAATAAGTTATAGACTTGCAATTGTCTAAGGATTGTGGAATTTGTCCCATCAATTTATTATTAGAAACATCCAACTTTTGAAGTGAAACCAAATTGCCAACGTTTTCTGGAATAGCCCCCAAAAAATATTGTTATAGATGACAAGCTATGAGTAAGATTCTTGAGTTCACCAATACTATATGGTATAGATCCCCATAAATTTTTGAAAAACAAAAACTAAGTTTTTAATGATTGGAGGTTTCCTATGGCTTCTAGAAATGTACCTGTTAGATTGTTAGCACTTGTCGAGGTAAAGATTCTCAAGCAACATCAAATTGGTTATTCTTGTACAGGTATGCTTCCTTCCATATTATTTGTACCTTAATTCAAATAGGTAAACTCTGTTAGGTTTCCAATTCCCTTCGATATCAAACCTATTAACAAATTTACACCTAGGTCCAAATGGATTAAATTCCTAGGCTTTCCAACCCCAGGGAAATGGTTTCACTTAATTTGCTTACACTCATGTCTAACTCGGTTAATTGGGTCATGTTGAAGATGGATTCTTGTAGTGTTCCTTCGAGCGTGTTTTCGGTTAAAGAAAAGGTGGAGATAGGAAATACGACAACACTTATGAGCGATGGTCCCTTAATAGGGTTCGTTCCAACATCAAGGCACTCAAGATTGCTACAGTTTCCTATTTCTTCAAGGATGGAACTTGTAAGATTGGTTGGGCCATAGAGTCATAATTGGACAAGTAGATTCAAATTTCCTAATGGAGGTGGTATATAGCCAATCAACGAATTACCCACCAGAAATAGTACCTCAAGTGAAGAAAAATTACCCAGAGTTGTAGGGATTTGGGTCTTCAACTTGTTATCATTCACGAAAATGTATTGCAATTTATTGATTCTCCCCGACTAGGATGGAATACTTCTTATCAAGTTCATACGACCAAAAACAATAAAGTAAAATTACGTCGAGAGGCGTACTATTGCTACGGCATTTTTCCCTGTACATTAAAACGGAATAAAATATATATAATTGTTGTCACAGAATTTTTAATGCAAAAGAAAGCAATGGAGGGCGGTTTACACAGAAGCTACGGGGAGGTGGTTCATGACGGCAACGTCTATCCAGCGCCAGGAATGCACCCAGGGCATGGATGCATCATTTATGGATGGCCAGGCTTAACCATCACACACTAAGCTTGACCGCTTAGTGTGGCTGGTGTGGGCCCATTCAAACTTTCCGTTTCCGTTTTGTTTTCCGTAGCGCTCCTTGCATCCTTCACGGTGACGATGACGTGACTGTGAACGGTTAAATTTGAATTTAGATTTTAAATCTGCATCTCCCGCCGACAAGGAGTTATTACATCTGCCCGCCCATTTGACTTCAGTGAACAGACCAAGCTTGAAAAAATGGTATTTCTACAAGCAGATTTAGAAAAACTACCTGTGTTGTTGTGTGTGAGCAACGCCATTTCTTCGCTCATCAACATAATCCAGCAATATCATCTTGACGATATCAACATCTCTGCTGGATGGAGAAGGCAACCCATTCGATAAAATTGGATTCTGTAGTTCCTTCACGGTAAGTCAAATGATCTAATCATCATCTGCGATATTGATATTACATGTTTTTTTATCTGTTGCAGTGTTAGAAATGCCCTCCAGTTGAAAACAAGCAATTCAAGCATCCGTCTGATCCATTCCCTTTTATTACAGTGTATAGGGTCATAGAGAGTACAAACTAAACATCTATATATTATATATCCCTTGCCTCGCTAGCTTAAAGCAGATTGATTTTGAGTCTCATTCTCCACTAATCGGTGAAACTAAGAGTGTACATAAAGCAGATTAAAGTTGATAGGTTGAGACTACATAAATTCATGATATTGGCAAATTCAAATTTAAAATCTAAATTCAAATTTAACCGTTCACAGTCATCGTAACCGTGAAGGGTCCAAGGAGCGCTACGGAAAACAAAACAGAAACGGAAGGTTTGAGTGGGCCCACACCAGCCACACTAAGCGGTCAAAGCTTAGTGTGTGATGGTTAAGCCAGGCCTGCATGGATAGCACTGCATCGTTTCCAGGACAGAGTTGTACACTGAGTTTGACCAGTGGTGGCAGATATCGTGCTTTTACACGACAACATTTGGTTATATGTTTTCTTAATCCATTTTTTAACACGGCAACATTTTGTTATTTTTTTTTAAACCATTTTTTTAACACGTTATGAAGACTGTTTTGATTTTTTAAGAGTGTAGTTAGATGATTGTTATATTTATTTTAAATTATTTATTTTATATATTTATTTTTTGTTTATTTAAAATACGAAATAAAAATTAATTGATATGTAAAAAAAAATTAGTGTAAATTATAAACTGTAAAACATAATATATAATATAAAACATTAAGTTAAATGTTGAATTTTAAATCTAATAACAAAACTATTCTTTAAATGTTAAATAGTATATTATATATATAATTTTAAAAATAATATATTAACTAAATGTAAAGTAGATGGTAATGAAAATAATAATTAAAAATAAATAAATAAATAAATAATAAACTTATTAAGTTAATATATATTTAAATAAAAACTATTACAAAATTGTAAAATTAATTAATTATCAACCTAAAAAATATAATTATTATATTAAAACAATATTAACATTATTAATCTATACAAATTTTAATTATATTATATTTTATTTGTGTTTACATTGTACTTTAATTGTATTGGAAAAAATAGTATTGATTACTAGACATTATTAATGTTTAAAATAATAAAATATAAAAATATAAATTTCCACCATAAAAACAAACTAATATAAATAAAATATAATATAATTCAAAGAATATAAAAAAAAGAATTAAAATTAAAATATAGAGTTTAATTTAGAATATGCAGAATTCTAATAACACAACTATTCGCTCAATATATAGTAGTATATTTTATATATGATTTACAAAATAAGACATTAATTAAAATTAAATTGTTCAATATATTTAATATATTAACACCTGACAATAATATATTTCTAATATAATAACGCCTAACAATTGTTAAAAAATATATATTAATTAAGATTAAATTGTTCAATATATTTGTAATCTAGATTTAATTAAATTCAATTTTAAAAAAACATTAATAATGTCTAGTAATTAATTACATAATTTTGACTATTTTTCAAATACAATTAAAGTACAAATGTAAACATAAATAAAATATAATATAATTAAAATTTGTATAGATTAATAATGTTAGTATTGTTTTAATATAATAATTATATTTTTTAGGTTGATATTTAATTAATATTACAATTTTGTAATACTTTTTTATTTAAATATATATTAACTTAATAAGTTTATTATTTATTTATTTATTTTTAATTATTATTTTCATTACTATCTATTTTGCATTTAATTGATATATTAATTTTTAAATTATATATAAAATATACTTTTGAACATTTAAAGAATAGTTTTGTTATTAGATTTAAAATTCAACATTTAACTTAATGCTTTATATTATATATTATGTTTTACAGTTTATAATTTACATTAAAAAAAATTTACATATCAATTAATTTTTATTTCATATTTTAAATAAATAAAAAATAAATATGTTAAATTTATTTTAAAATTTTATATTTGAAATTTCATATTAAAAAATGAATAAAATAAATATATAAATAAATAATTTAAAATAAATATAACAATCATTTAGGGTCAAACCACAATTGATAGTGGTTTACAAATTTTATGAGGAAGGAAATTTCATTTTTTTCCTTTCCCCAAACTCAATGGGTGTTTGACCGAACATATATGTTTGGTCGAACCATTGGTTCGACCGAACCCCCAAACCCTAAACAAAAATAATCTTATTTAAAGGGGTTCGATCGAAAATAGGTTCGAACGAACCCCCTTAAATAAGACATAAAAAAAAATTGTCATTTTCGCTTTTTACCAGTTGCTTTCCCTGTGTTTGTGCGTGCGGTGAACAGAGACCATGATCTACAAACGGCGAACAAACTGACTTCATCTCTCTAGCGAACGCAAACTCAACTTCGTCTCTCCAAAGTTCATCAACCCAACTTGCATATCAAGCACCAGGTTTGTCAAATTCGAATTTCATAGAGTTCAAAATACATTTGTTTATTAAATTTTGAAACCCTAAATGTGAAATTTTTCAAATTTGTTGAATTGAAACTGCATTTTTTTGAAAGTTTTTAATGCCTTTTTAACATACACTATTTCTATGATACATTTCTACTCTGTCAAAAAATTAACATGCCCTGTCTATGCTTCCACATTTTGCATACATTTCTACCATGGAACCTCCAATTTATTTGAGGCATTATAGCCAAAGCAGTTCATTAACAAAATTTATTTGAGGCATTATATCAAGCCAGTTCATGGTATTTTTGGGTATGATAGAAATAGTGTTTCCATTCCATGCACCCTATATCAAACTTGATTCATTAATATAAATTTATTTGAGGGCATTATATCAAGCAGTTCATGGTAATTTTGATAAATTATGATGAAATAGTGTTTTCCATTGGCCATTACCCTATATCAAGCATTTGAGTTCATTATAAATTTATTTGAGCATTATATCAAAAACTATTTCTATCATACTCGTCAAAACACCATTATTATTTGAGGCATTATATCAAGCGGTTCATTAACAAATTTATTTGAGAAATTATATCAAGCTTGATTCATGATATAAATTTTTGGGGTGCATACAATGGAAACTGGATAAAATTCTTCATATTTTTCCTTTGAGTCTTATGACATTACTCAAAAATGGTTGGTGACTAAATGTATGAATCGAAGAATAGGGTAGAGAAAGAAACTAGGTGTTTTGAATGAAATGTATAATAAAATAGTTCTATTAGGATTAGAAGGAATGAAAGGTATTATTAAGATTTTCTAGTATTAGGGAAAATATAAAAATATGTCCACTTTACTATATATATATAAAACCATTCTTCATATATCCATGTTAAAACTATTAAAATTAAATTACATAAATCAATTTTTAAATTTGTATAAAATAAATGACTTTGACTAAAATGAATATTTAAAATATAGCTATCCTCTTTGCAAAATCCAATTTGATTGGAGATATTTATGGACAAAAAATATGGATGAGCATGGGGTAAGTAAGAAAGAATAACCTTAATTTATATCTTCCCTCATCAAATAATTTCACGTTTAAAGAGTTTCTTAAGGCATATCCAATTATGAAAAACTATTATATACTTGAACATATAACTATATTAAAGTATATCATGAATAAATTGAAAGGATAAAGAGTAAAACACTAAAAACACATACATAAATCATAGAAGTAAATTGATTAATATAAGGGGGTGAAGCCACATAAGTGGTTTACACTTTTGAAGAGGAAGGAAATTTCAAAATTTTCCCATTCCTCATATCAAATGGGTTCGGCCGAACCCTAAAGTTCGACCGAACCATTTAGTTGGTTCGGTTGAACCTTAGGGTTCGGCCGAACCCATGGTTCGGCCGAACCAACTAAATCCCCTATTTAAAAATCATACTAGAGTGGGTTCGACTGAACCTAGGTTCGGCCGAACCCATTTAGTATGGCTAAAACAAAAAACACATTCATTTAATTGCTTTTTTTAATTGTATGTGTTGGTGGTTCGACCGAACATGGGTTCGGTCGAACCCTAGTTCGACCGAACCCTTCCAAGATGTTCGACCCAACACTTGTTCGGCTGAACCCCTCTTTTTTCATCCTTGGTTCCTAAGGCACCAGAATTGTTGAAAATTTTGCATTTCGAAGCTCAATTTCAGAATGAAAATGGAGAAGATCTCAAAAACCCAACTAGTATCGGGTTCCCCTCAAAACGAGCTATCCAACGAATATAATTTTAGTATGTTTTGATTATATTATCTATCTATTTTTAAGTTTTATTAAATATAGGGTTTCGAAAACAAAACTCTACGATTACGCACAAAATTGGAAAAATGAAGATTATCAAAAAAAAAATTTGAAAAATATTAGTGCACCAGATATTTGAGTCCTTGATCAACAAAAAAAAATTTCAATACATGCGATTGAAAGTTATGCGTTATCACGATTAGGTGTTATGTCACAGTGTAATTGATTTGACTTTAAAACTTGATTAAAAGAAAAATATTCAATAAAAACTATCTAACTAAATTGGAAGCACTAGATATCGAACTACAAATTAAATTTGAAAAATTGGAATTTTTATCTTTCAAGGAAAAAAAGTTATAAAATTTATACGGTGTCGTCACTTTTAAAAATGCTGTTTTTTTGAAAAACCCAATTTTCGTGGGAGATGGAAAAAGAAGTGCAATCTGATTCCAAAAAAATTGAAAAAAATATTTTTAGAATCTACAGACAAAAATGTAACAAGACTCTAGTTTGCATCATCTTCAAATTCTTTACGGTTTTAATCGCTATAGGTGCCCAAATGTAGGTGTGTTTAAAAAAAATATCGGTGTCGGTTAGACCCAAAAAGTGTAAACCACTGTGTGGGATCACCCAAAGGAGATTGAGTGGTTGGATAATTTTTCCAAGGAGTGGAAGAGGTTAGAAGGAGACATCAAATAAATATAATATTTTAATGCTTTAAAAGAAAAATACATTTCTCCCTGCTCTAAATTGAAATGGTATTCCTTCTAAGATGATAATAATTGAAAAAGAAGAATAAGTACCATTGATAAGTTTTAAGAGATCAAATAAAATATTCAGCAACAAAAGAAAAAAGAGAAAATAGTTAATGCTAAAGAAACAACTACAACCACGCTACTATGTTATAAATTCTTCTTTTATGTGTTAGGGTTAGAGATGGCAGATATCTAACAATTAAATACAGATTTAAATAATAAACAGAGAAACTAAAACATACACAGAATAAATCATAACACAGAGAATTTAATGTGGTTCACCCAATCTGGGCTACATCCACCAAATCGCAACCATCCAATACTTTTATTATCCAGTGCAAAACTTTATTACACTCTTGTGAATGATCGCGTTTTTCATCATATTGTAACCCCCATCCCAACCCCTTTTAAGAAGCTTTTAGAAGCTTCCAGAATTAGGGTTTTATAAAGTCAGTTTTCTTTCTTTTTCGGAGATTTTTCCTTTTTCGCTGACGACGCAAAAAAAATGGCAAAAAAAATTTTCTCAGGGGCTGCCCCCCGAACCCCCGCCCGGGGCCCAGCCCAACCCTAGACCCCAGCAAGGATACGGGGCCAGGGTGTACAGTATACCATGGGCTATACTATATAACATGATTAGTCGCCACATACCAACAATCTCCCACTTGGAGACTGATTAGGCTCCACACCATTACAACCTCCCACTTGGAGACTGATCCTGGACAACACTACTACACTTACGACTCCCACTAGAAATAAGGACCTTGGACCTTACTGATTTTTTATACTTGAATTCAACCTTGAAGGCCAACCAAAGCTGAAGAGGAGCTCAGCTTCTCCCTTAGCACTACCTTCGTAAACATATTCGTTAGATTGACATCTGTATGTATCTTGTCCAGCTTGACCTATCCATCTTCCAACACCGACCGAATGAAATGATATCTCAATTGTATGTGTTTTGTTTTAGAATGCAAGGCAGAATTCTTTGCAAGATGTATAGCACTCTGACTGTTTGTAAATAAGTAATTTTCATCCTGTTGTTTTCCCAACTCATCCATGAAAAGTTGCAGCCATATCATCTCCTTTGTTGCCTTTGTTGCAGCAACATACTCTGCCTCTGTGGTGGATAAAGCAACCACCAACACGCAATCCCAATCAACTCAGCTTTGCTTTGTCCCTGGCGTGAATACATAACCTATGGTACTTCGCCTGGTATCTATATCCCTTGCCAAATCTGAGTCAACATAGCCTTTCAAATCAGTATTAGAGCCCCCAAAACATAAACACTTATTGGATGTACCTCTCAAATACTTGAGAATCCATTTTACTGCATTCCAATGCTCAACTCTAGGATAACTCAAATACCTGCTAACAACTCCTACCGGCATGTGCAATATCCGGTCTCATGCATACCATAGTGTACATTAAAGTGCGTACAGCTGAAGAATATGGTACCTTGGACATTTTTTCTTCCTCCTCTTGTGTCTTTAGACACATATCCTTAATCAATTTAACATGACTAGGCAAAGATTATTAACTATGACTTTTGCATTCTCCATATAAATCTCTGCCAACAACTTTTCAACATAATTGCTTTGAGAGATAAACAATTTTCTATTTTTCTTATCTCTACAAATTTTCATACCAAGGATTTGTTTTACTGCACCCAAATCCTTCATAGAAAAAGATTTTGCTAACTATTGTTTTAGCTCACTTATGTGATCCATGTTAGACCCAGCTACAAGCATGTCATCAACATATAAGCATAAAATAATGTAGTTGTCATTATCCAACCTCTTAAAATAAACACAATGGTTAGAATTACATCTGATGTAGCCTTGCTCAACCATAAAACTGTCAAATTTCAAATACCATTGTTGTGGTGCTTGCTTCAAGCCATATAAACTTTTCTTCAATCTGCACACTAATTTCTCCTTACCTTTGACCTCAAATCCTTGTGGCTATTCCATATATATTTCCTCTTCCAAATCACCATGGAGAAAGGTTGTTTTAACATCAAACTGTTCTAAATGCAAATCTTCAGCAGCCACAATACTTAAAACAATACGAATAGAAGTCATTTTAACAACAGGAGAAAAAATCTTATCAAAGTCAATACCCTTTTTCTGTGCAAATCCCTTTACAACTAATCTGGCTTTAAATCTTTTCTTACCTCTATCCTCCTCTT
>VDFB02203133.1:0-47610 GCA_007258455.2 Sequoia sempervirens | reverse complement strand
AAAACAAAATAAATAAAAGAATGGGAATATTGTATTTTGCATAAATGAAATCATAGATTTGCATAAAAAGGGATATATATTTCTGTTTTGGTATATGGTTAATTTTCCAAAAGAATGAAGAATGAACAGCCCGAGAGAACATTGGGCTCTGGAAATTCTGTCTTAAAACCAACAATGCAGTTGGCATGTGGCAAACCTTAGAGATTGCATGAGAATTATATCTGTCATCTGGGAATTTTATGCATGATCCTCGAAAAGAGGAAGACAGCTTTAAGAAAGAAAAAGGACTTCGATTGAGTCATATCGGAGAGTTCTGGAACAGAGACAAGGAAGGTATTGCTGGGTTTTCTGCACTGGAAGCAAAATTTGCCAGGTTCTTTTCATACTTTGCCTTCTTTTAATTCAAATGGCAGTAAGGAAATGGATGGAATGCAATGCTTTACAAACAACTGAGAAATCTTTCCAATTTTCATTTTTAAATTTGGGAAATTGCTTACTTCTTCTGTTGCAATATAGAATATACATTCTTTTCTTCAGAATTAGGGTTTTATTTCTGTGGCAAATACTGTAATTTATTAAACTGTTCTGAAGAGTAATTGGAAATATATATGTAATCATATATACATATACATATATATGCACAGGAAAATGAATTTCCGTGCATATATATATATATATATATATATATCTGCTCATAATGTCTGCATAAAAATTCTGTCATTTCAAAATGTCTTTTGAGATAAATTCGAATGCAGTTTAAACTGGGCAAAGTGTTTTATTTTTTTATGAGTTTTGAAATTTCTATCCATAGGAAGAGGAAGGGAGTAATTCCCTTGTCCTCCCCATGGGAAGGACGCGACCTGTGAGAGGCTCGCGCCCTCCACAGGCCGCGGCCTGTGGAGGAGGTGTGAGCCCCTCACAGCTCGCCCCCTCCCCATGGGAGGGGCAAGGGCTTCCCCTAAGCCCTTACAATGCTCTATGACAGTAAGGAAACCCTGTAAAATGCCCTGTTCTGTGGGCACGGCCAGTAAATCCTTTGAATAGTTTTAAAAACCAGAATTTCTTTCTTCAAATTACACACAGCTGTACATGAATTTTTAATACACACACACACACACACACACACACACACATATATATATATATGTATGTATACATATACATTTGATTGTAAATACAAACATATATATATATATATCTATATATATATACATACATATATTGATATCCATGCATATGTGTGCCAAAATACTAGTTGAAACAGGAAAATCATTTCCAGAAATTAGTATGAATTCTGTTAATTATACACAGATATCTCCGAATTAACAAACCTGAAACAAGGACAAAAATGTATTGAGAAACCATGTAAACTGGAAAGCATCTTGATATCCAAGCTTATATGTGCCAAAATACAAGTTGAAAACAGGGAAAATCATTTCCAGGAAGTAGTATGAACTCTGTTAATTATTCACAAAGATCTCAGAATTGTTAAACCTGAAACAAGAACAGAAATGTTTGAAGAAACCATGTAAACTGGAAAGCATCTTAATTACTTAAACTACAGCAGAACAAACCTGAGTAAAGGAATACAACATCAAAATTTGAACGAAAGATTATCTTTCAAACCTCAGAATTTATGAATAAATTGCACTATTCAGTATATTATTATTACTCTGTAACCTGTATCGAAATTGGGAATTAAACTGTCAGTCAGCCTGAGCTTAGAAGGAATAGAAATGCATACTGAAAACAGAAAACACTATTCTTTCTTTCTATTAGTGCAATGAAAAGTATGAAGATATATATATGTTCTTCTTTAAAACAGAGCCTTTATCCAAATAAAAAGGGTTACTTGCCAAAGAATAAATGACATTTTACTACTGAAATTACAAAGGAGGTTCTGAATTTCATATTTGAAAATTCTTTTAGAAATAATTGAATGATTGAAAACATGTACGAAAATGCATAATTTTCTGCTTTGGTATTTATTTATATTTCACTATGGTAACTTCCGGGACAGGGTGCCGAAGGTGGGCAAACAGAGACGGTAGTATTACCTTTTCTAAACTACCATTTACTTGTATTATTTATGCTTGGCCAAGCACTGTACATTGAAATAGATGGATATTTTTAAAAAAGCCTAGAAACATGTATTTGAGTCTCTGCCACCTCCTGTTGCAAGAAATGTGTTTATTTCTCATGTTAGAAATGCATATAGGCATCAAGCACGCATCGAGAGTTCCCTCATGTTTTACTGTTTCGGGTTGCTAGGCTCCTTTATGCAGGGCTGGGGATTCCTTCGAGTTAGGAAGGGACCCGGGGAAGTCATGGACTTCGTGGTTGGGCGGAAAAGGCGCCTGAATCACATTCTTGGCCCCAGCTCGCAAGAAGACCGAAGGTGTCACGGCGGTTGGTGGTTCCAAGTTTTATTTGCTCTTAATGTACTTGTGTATTATTCAGCATTGGCTTGTGAAGCCCATTTTTAATGTATATGTAATTGACATTCTCTGTTGTAACTTTGAAATAGAAGTATGATTTGAAAATGTAACATTGTTTTGAGGAGTTAAAGTTTTTATAACTTAGCATAGAAAAGATGTTTCTATTAGAATTGTTGATTCTTCCAAGTAAGGTTGAATATATGTATATGAGAAAATCATTTAGAATACTTATGTTTTGTATAATCCTGATACATTACACTGATGTATTTATTATATATATGAAATGCAATTTAAATTCTCTTATTTAATATCATTTGAAAGTATTATGAACAATGTTGACTCCTTGGAAACCTTTTTTATAATGGTTTAATACTCTTAATTTCTCTTTAATGCTGATTTAAATGGATTGAAAACACTCTTAATTTTCCGAGCGCTACATCTTGGTATCAGAGCAGCATGGTTCAACTCTAGGACCTATGCCTAACTACATATGACATTGTGTCTTAATCAGGGGGACCTAAAATGGAAAAGAGAGTGTACCAACGAATTGGTGGATCTCGTGGAGGCCCCAATGATAAACTAGATCAAATTTTGGCCTTGCTGCAAAGCCAGGGGGCTAGAATTGAGGAATTAGAACAAGGGAGGCGAGATGGCCATCAAGGATTAAACGCAAATGAAACTGATAGAGAAGCAAATGCTGAACCACCTGGAAAAGAGGAAAAGCTAAATAGGGTGGCAGAGGAGCTAGGAAAAGACCTAAAGAAGGTCGCTCCTCCGAAGTTTGATGGGAGAACCTTTGGAGATGGGGCAGAAGCTTGGGTTATAGAAATGGAGAGGTATTTCGCCCTACGAAATCTATCAGATGAAACAAAAGCGGAATGGGGTTCATATCAACTCACCGGTGAGGCCGCTACTTGGTGGGAAAATGAAAGGGCGGATAAGCAGTTTATGCATGGAAAGGTAACTTGGGATAAGTTCCTACAACTATTTAGGAAGAGGTGGTTACCACAATCTCATTTTGATAAGAAAATGACAGAATTCCAGGTACTTGTACAGGGTGGCATGACAGTGACTCAATATTGGGAGAAATTCTCTCACTTGCTTAAGTACGCACCCCAATACCAGCATGATGAGAGATTCCGAGTTCGAAAATTTATTTTGGGGCTTAGACCTCAAATTGGAAATGAAATAGATCTGCATAATCCAGCCACCATGGATGAAGTTTTTGATTTAGCAATCAAACAGGAACACAAATTGCAACAAGCTGCTAACTATAGGAAGAGCAGGGAAGCCAAGTATGGCAATAAGAAATCCCAAGGGAATCGTCAAGGTAACAGCAATCAGGGTGGTCAGAGCAAACATGACAGTCAAGGGAATGAGAACAGGCAAATCAGAAATTTGAAGAGGGATGGTAGTCCTCAGGACCGCAATGAAGGAAACAGGAACAATAACAACAAGAAGGGCAACTACAATAAGAGGAATGATAATAACAAAAGAGATTTTTCTGACAAGCCCAAAGCACCTCGTGGAGGATGTTATACCTGTGGTGGCGAGCATTACGCCAGTGTGTGCCCTCAGAGAAATAACAAGCAAAATAACAGAAATCAACATCATATTCATGCGGCGGTTGACAATCGTCAGGCAGATTATCAAGCAACTCCCATCCAGTTATCGGGTAAATTATTTGGATACCCTGTTTCTGTTCTAATTGATACAAGTGCTACTGATAGCTTTATAGATCCTCATGTTTTGACTAAATTATCAGTTAGACCAAGTTTTATGGCAAATTCTTGGAAAGTTCAGTATGGAAACCGGGTAGAGAAGAAGGTAGAGCAATGCATGTATTTCAGCAAACTTGAACTCCCTAACCTTTAGACGCAGGTGAACTTGTATGTTGCACCATTAGGGTCTTACGATGTGATATTAGGGATAAATTGGCTCTCTGAACATAAAGCTCTTGTGGATTGTGAAGAGAAGTCAATTAAGTGTCTTGATGACCGAGGAAACCAAGTGGAGCTTTGTGGCATTAAAAAGCCATTAGAGCTTAGGCAAGTTTCCGCCATGCAGTTGAAAAAGGCAAGTCGGAAGGGATGCTCTATCTTTGCAATAAAAGTCAAGGACCTTGATGAGAAAGAATCCTCAATTAATGATCATCCCATTCTGAAAGAATTTGAGGATGTTTTTCCTACAGAATTGACTGAGCTCCCGCCTAAGCGTGTGTTTGATTTTTCTATTGATCTGATTCCAGGAGCAGAACCTCAGTCTAAGGCTCCTTACAGGATGAATACAACAGAATTATTTGAGCTCAAGGCCCAACTAGAAGAATTACTGAAGCAAGGTCTTATTAGGCCAAGCGTGTCACCTTGGGGAGCACCCGTCATCTTCGTGAAAAAGAAGGATGGTACCTTGAGGTTGTGCATTGATTATAGAATGCTTAACAAGGTCACTATCAAGAATAAATATATGCTTCCTCGCATCGATGATTTATTTGATCAATTGAAAGATGCCAAGGTATTCTCAAAAATTGATTTAAGATCAGGATACCACCAGTTGAGACTGAAGGAAGAAGACATTCACAAAACTGCCTTCAGAACAAGGTATGGGCACTATGAGTTTACTGTGCTACCATTTGGGCTAAGTAATGCTCCTGCAGCTTTCATGAACCTGATGAATAGTGTCTTCCGAGATTGTTTGGATAATTTTGTCCTAATTTTTCTTGACGATATCTTGATCTATTCTAAGTCAGAGGAAGAACATGAGAAGCATTTGAGGATTGTGTTGCAGCATCTGAGGGAACATAAGCTGTATGGGAAGATGTCTAAATGTACCTTCTTCCAATCTGAAGTGCATTATTTAGGTCATGTGATTTCAGCGGAAGGGGTAAGAGTGGACCCAGAGAAGATTAAGGCAATTATGGATTGGCCAGCACCACAAAATATCTCTGAAGTTCATAGTTTCATGGGACTTGCAGGCTACTATAGGAAGTTTGTTTCGGGGTTCTCAACAATTGCAGCACCCATCACTGCCCTACAAAAGAAGGAAAAGAAGTTTGAATGGAGCGATAGATGTGAGAAAGCTTTTCAGCTGCTTAAGAAGAAACTCACTACCGCACCCATCCTAGTTGTGCCAGATCCGAATGGCCATTTTATAGTTATTACTGATGCATCAGGGGAAGGGGTAGGAGCAGTTCTTATGCAAGAAGGGCAAGTGGTAGCTTATGAATCAAGGAAGTTAAAACAACATGAATTAAATTATGCACCACATGACTTAGAATTGGCAACCATAGTCCATGCTTTACAAATGTGGAGGCATTATCTCTTGGGAAAGCCTTTCGAACTTAAGACAGACCATGCAGGATTGAGATACATCTTCACTCAACCTAATCTCAATGCCCGACAAAGGCGATGGCTGGAATTCCTGAGTGAGTATGATTTTGGGATTGAATATATTAAAGGTAAGGAAAACAGAGTGGCTGATGCCCTGAGTAGAAGGAGACACCTTGCAGCCATGGTTACCATAAAATCAGATTTCAGGCAACAAGTAGTGCAATCCTCCTTTGGGGATGAACACTATGAAAAGGTGAAACAAGCCCTTGGGGTAAATCCCTTTGATCGTCGATATGAGGGTTATATGTTAGAATCAGATGGACTTTTGAGATACCAAGGACGAATGTACATTCCTAGTTCTGCAAACTTGAGAGAGTTGGTGCTAGAAGAATTCCACAATGCACCATACTCAGGACATCCCGGTATTACAAAAATGATGGAAGGACTTAGGCCACTGTACTTCTGGCCAGGACTTAAAAGGGATATTACGTCCCATGTAGCCCGATGCTTAGAGTGCCAGCAAGTCAAAGCTGAGCATGTACATCCGGCAGGACTCTTATATCCTCACAGGGTACCAGAGTATAAATGGCAGGTTATCACTATGGATTTTATTCAAGGGTTACCAATGTCTAAAAACTGACATGATACCATCTTGGTTGTGGTGGATAAATTGACAAAGGTAGCTCATTTCATTCCTGGGAATCTCAAGGATGGATCAATGGTTTTAGCAAGAAAGTTTGTTCAGGAAATCTTCCGGTTGCATGGAGTGCCAGAGACGATCATCTCAGATCGAGACACTCGAATGACTTCTAGGTTTTGGATTACATTAAACTCTTCCCTGGGAACTAAATTAAATTTCAGTTCCGCATATCATCCTCAGACCGATGGTCAGACAGAGAGGGTGAACCAGGTAGTAGAAGATCTCCTCCGCATGTACTGTATGGAGCAGCAATATAAGTGGGAGGAGTATTTGCCTTTGGTGGAGTTTGCCTACAACAACTCCTACCATGCTTCTTTGGGCATGGCACCTTTTGAAGCCCTTTATGGACGTAAATGTCGGACACCCATTAGTTGGGACAGAGTAGAAGACAGGGTGGTGATTGGCCCTGAGATGCTTAGAGAAATGGAAGACCAAATGAAAATCATTAAGGAAAAGTTGAAGCAGGCTGCAGATAGACAGAAAAGTCTAGCAGATAAGAACCGGAGCTTTAGGCAGTTCTCTGCAGGAGATAAGGTCTTTTTGAGGGTTCGGCCGCATAAGAGTTCAATCTCTTTCGGCAAGAACTCTAAGTTGGCTCCTAGATTTGTTGGCCCTTTTGATGTTTTGGAGGTGGTGAATCCAGTTGCTTACAGGCTTGCTCTGCCACCAGCTCTATCCCGGATACATAATGTGTTTCATGTTTCAGTACTTAAGCCATACCATCCAGATATTGCTCATATCCTTGATTGGCGTGCATTGCAGGTCCAGGACCCAGGGGTGATACAGGTGGAACCCGTCAGGATTCTGGAAGAGCGCAACGTTAAGTTGCGTAATAGAGACATTATGCAATACAGGGTCCAGTGGGACCAGTATTCGGTGGATAATGCCACCTGGGAGAATGCTGAGGATATAGATAGAATCTTTCCTCATTTGAGACATTAGCACATTTATATTTTCTTTTATAGAGACTTACGAAGTACTAATATCTCAATTTTGCTATGTAATTTGCTTTTAGACATCGAGACGATGTCTCTTCTCAAGAGGGGAAGGATGTCACGTCTCATACTTTGATGATACTTTGACCATGACTTACTTTGACTTATTTTGACCATGACTTATTTTGACCATGACTTATCTTGACCATGACTTATTTTGACCATGACTTATTTTGATAATGTTTGACCATGAATTTATGAGATTTAATATACGAATTATGATATGTGTTAAAGCAATATAATATACTACAATGCTTTGATGTATGAGAATGTAGAAACAAATAATTGTTTTCCTTCTAGAATTATGAATGCATTTATATAAAATAGGAATGTTGATTAATTATTGTTTAAATTTATGTTTCTACAATGGTTACTAATACACTTTCATTTTTGCACGCCTGAGTGCATTTGAGTTTCAGGTGATCGAAGGCCCAGGGCGATCGAAGGCCAAGAGTGTGATTGAGGAAAAGAAGGTTAGCTTCCCGACAGGGTAAAAGAGGAGAAGCTCTCGATTACGCACACACCACTTAAAGCATGTAGCTGCATTAGGTCATGTTTGTTTTCTCAATGTGATTGCGTGAAAATGATAGCATAGAAAATTTAAATTACGGTTTAATTAACCTTAGAAATTGTGAAAATAATATGACTTATCCTATTTTAATTATTCCTCATTTATATTTGAGCAACAAAAGGAAAAATCTGTTTTAATAGAAATATAATTAAAAAATAAAACAAGATAAATAAAAGAATAAATATTGAGTTTTGCATAAATAAAATCATAGATTTGCATAAAAAGGGATATATATTTCTGTTTTGGTATATGGTTAATTTTCCAAAAGAATGAAGAATGAACAGCCCGAGAGAACATTGGGCTCTGGAAATTCTGTCTTAAAACCAACAATGCAGTTGGCATGTGGCAAACCTTAGAGATTGCATGAGAATTATATCTGTCATCTGGGAATTTTATGCATGATCCTCGAGAAGAGGAAGACAGCTTTAAGAAAGAAAAGAGGACTTCGATTGAGTCATATCCGAGAGTTCTGGAACAGAGGCAAAGAAGGTATTGCTGGGTTTTCTGCACTGGAAGCAAAATTTGCCAGGTTCTTTTCATACTTTGCCTTCTTTTAATTCAAATGGCAGTAAGGAAATGGATGGAATGTAATGCTTTACAAACAACTGAGAATTCTTTCCAATTTTCATTTTTAAATCTGGGAAATTGCTTACTTCTTCTGTTGCAATATAGAATACACATTCTTTTCTTCAGAATTAGGGTTTTATTTCTGTTGCAAATTCTGCAATTTATTAAACTGTTCTGAAGAGTAATTGGAATTATATATGTAATCATATATACATATACATATATATATGCACAGGAAAATGAATTTCCGTGCATATATATATATATCTATCTCTGCTCATAATGTCTGCATAAAAACTCTGTCATTTCAAAATGTCTTTTGAGATAAATTCGAATGCAGTTTAAACTGGGCAAAGTGTTTTATTTTTTTCTGAGTTTTGAAATTTCAATCCATAGGAAGAGGAAGGGAGTAATTCCCTTGTCCTCCCATGAGAAGGACGCGACCTGTGAGAGGCTCGCGCCCTCCACAGGCCGCGGCCTGTGGAGGAGGCGCGAGCCCCTCACAGCTCGCCCCCTCCCCATGGGAGGGGCAAGGGCTTCCCCTAAGCCCTTACAATGCTCAATGCCAGTAAGGAAACCCTGTAAAATGCCCTGTTCTGTGAGCACGGCCAGTGAATCCTTTAAATAGTGTTAAAAACCAGAAATTCTTTCTTCAAATTACACACAGCTGTACATGAATTTTAATACACACACACACACACACACACACACATATATATATATATGTATGTATACATATACATTTGGCTGTATATACATACATATATATATACATTTATATATATACATACATATATTGATATCCATGCATATATGTGCCAAAATACAAGTTAAAACAGGAGAATCATTTCCAGAAATTAGTATGAATTCTGTAATTATACACAGATATCTCAGAGTTGTCAAACCTGAAACAAGAACAGAAATGTCTTGAGAAACCATGTAAACTGGAAAGCATCTTGATATCCATGCTTATATGTGCCAAAATACAAGTTGAAAACAGGGAAAATCATTTCCAGAAAGTAGTATGAACTTGTTAATTATACACAAAGATCTCAGAATTGTTAAACCTGAAACAAGAATAGAAATGTTCTGAAGAAACCATGTAAACTGGAAAGCATCTTAATTGCTTAAACATATACTTACTTACAGCAGAACAATCCTGAGTAAAGGAATACAACATCAAATTTTGAACGAAAGATTATCTTTCAAACCTCAGAATTTATGAATAAATTGCACTGTTTCAGTATATTATTATTACTCTGTAACCTGTATTGAAATTAGGAATTAAACTGTCAGTCAGCCTGAGCTTGGAAGGAATAGAAATGCATACTGAAAACAGAAAACACTGTTCTTACTTTCTATTAGTGCATTGAAAAGCATTATGATAGATATGTTCATCTTTAAAAACAGAGCCTTTATCCAAATCAAATGACATTTTACTACTGAAATTACAAAGGAGGTTCTGAATTGCATATTTGAAAATTCTTTTAGAAATAATTGAATGCTTGAAAACATGTACGAAAATGCATAATTTTCTGCTTTAGTATTTATTTATACTTCACTATGGTAACTTCCGGGACAGGGTGCCGAAGGTGGGCAAACAGAGACGGTAGTATTACCTTTTCTAAACTACCATTTACTTGTATTATTTATGCTTGGCCAAGCACTGTACCATTGAAATAGATGGATATTTTTTTTAAAAGCCTAGAAACATTTATGTATTTGAGTCTCTGCCACCTCCTGTTGCAAGAAATGTGTTTATTTCTCATGTTAGAAATGCATATAGGCATCAGGCACGCATCGAGAGTTCCCTCCTGTTTTACTGTTTCGGGTTGCTAGGCTCCTTTATGCAGGGCCGGGGATTCCTTCGAGTTAGGAAGGGACCCGGGGAAGTCATGGACTTCGTGGTTGGGCGGAAAAGGCGCCTGAATCACATTCTTGGCCCCAGCTCGCAAGAAGACCGAAGGTGTCACGGCGGTTGGTGGTTCCAAGTTTTATTTGCTATTAATGTACTTGTGTATTATTCAGCATTGGCTTGTGAAGCCCATTTTTAATGTATATGTAATTGACATTCTCTGTTGTAACTTTGAAATAGAAGTATGATTTGAAATGTAACATTGTTTTGAGGAGTTAAAGTTTTTATAACTCGCATAGAAAAGATGTTTCTAGTTAGAATTGTTGATTCTTCCAAGTAAGGTTGAATACATTTGAAATACTTATGTTTTATATAATCCTGATACATTACATTGATGTATTTATTATATATATGAAATGCAACTTAAATTCTCTTTATTAATATCATTTGAAAGTGTTATGAACAATGTTGACTTCTTGGAAACCCTTTTATAATGGTTTGGAATAAATTTAATACTCTTAATTTCTCTTTAATGCTGATTTAAATGGATTGAAAACACTCTTAATTTTCTGATCGCTACACCTATATATATATTGTTCATAAGTGCTTAGCATAACATAGCTTGTTAGGCCTTGTGAAGCTCAAAGTTTCATGTTGTGATGCCTTATTGAAGTTGTCAAGAGCATAGCTTTGTTATGGTTAGGGGATCACCTAGTGGACGACTTCAGGTTCTGTTAGCTCAGAGTGAACGTGTGCATTGTTTGCATAGTGGACATCGAGTTCTACTTGTGAACATGTTGGACAAGCAGCTGAGGCTTGATCCACATCAAGTTAGACAAATAGTCGAGGCTTGATCCACCATTTTTATTTTATTTTATTTCTTTCTTTTAGTCTTTGACATTGTATGTTTGTGTATCTTGTCTTATAGCCACATATCATACACCTTGTGTGTGTCCCTTTGTGCTCACGTTGGTTTGACATGGGATCTTGAATCCTGGGGGCTTGATCACCCTCCTTGATCTTTGTAATCCTGTACCATCCACATTGGTATGCTTGGACTCCTGTTGACTACTTTAGTGTGAGTTTGATGCAATTTCCTCTCTCACTAAAGTGGGGGCTAAATGTAGTGTGAGAAAAAGTATCCCCTTGTGTGTGTCCCTTTGTGCTCATGTTGGTTTGACATGGGATCTTGGATCCTAGGGGCTTGATCACCCTCCTTGATCTTTGTAATCATGTATCATCCACATTGGTACACTTGGACTCCTCTTGACTACTTTAGTGTGAGTTTGATGCAATTTCCACCTCTCACTAAAGTGGGGACTAAATGTAGTGTGGGAAAAAGTATCCCCTTGTGTGTATCCCTTTGTGCTCATGTTGGTTTGACATGGGATATTGGATCCTAGGGGCTTGATCACCCTCCTTAATCTTTGTAATCTTGTACCATCCACATTGGTACACTTGGACCCCTCTTGACTACTTTAGTGTGAGTTTGACACAATTTCCTCCTCTCACTAATGTGGGGGCTAAATGTAGTGTGGGAAAAAGTATCCCTTTTTCACACTTAATTTGGGAATTAATAATAAAATGAGCTAAATGATACCTTAATTTAGTGTTGCAATATGTATTTTATATATTCATATTAAGTTTAGGGGCTTATTAAATAAAATGAACTTAATTATGCCTTAATTTAGTGTTGTAATATGTATTTTACATACTCACATTGAGTTTAGGGCCTTATTAATTAAAATAGACTTAATTGTGCCTTAATGCACGGTGTTATAAGTGTATTTATTTACATTTTCACACTCATCTAGGGATTTATTAATTAATTAAGGTTAATTTTCCTTAATTGACCCCTTTAATTCAAATCCAAACCTAATTAATTGCAATTTCTGAAGAGGAAAAGTCAACATTCATTAATACCATAAAATAACACTTATCATTAAACAATATGTGTCCTAGATAAGTGACTTAGGACCCTAATTTAAATTATGTTTTTGGTGGTATTTTAATGATTTCAAATCTATATTTCAATGTCGGCTTGTGAAATTTGAATTAAGGATAAATTACTATAAATACAAGGCTATTTCATCAAATCAAGTCTAAGTTTTCTAGAGAAGTTTTCAAGATTAGACTTTTGATAATCAATTATAAGAGCCAAGATTATTGTCAAGAGCATTCAAGAGAGGATTTCTTCATCATTTGTTTCAGCAATCAAGATCCAAGCATTATGCCAAAGTTATGTGGAGTCATACATGTTTTTGGAGCTAATATGTTGATGTAGGTTTTATGATTTAATCAAGCATTCAAAGTATCATTTCAAGCAAAGATTCAAAGTCAAGACCCACATCCATTGAATCAATTTCATGAAAGTTGTAGACCTCCATTACCAAAGGTTCATCCAAGGGTTTGGTGAGTTGTGGCATACATTTTTTCATTTATCATTCCTTTCATGCTTTTATTCATTTCAAGGTTTAATTACCAAAATGGGGTTTGGCCAAGGTAAACTCCCATTCACCTAACAAACAACATCTTCCCCTCTTAATGTGTGTTTTCAGATATTAGGTGGAAGATCTATTGAATAAAAAAAATTGCGAAGTTTTCAAATGTCAAAATTGCATTTGTTGTTACCATTCTTGAAAAATTATAGAAATTGACCCACAAAATTTAGTTTTGGCTTTCTGACTATGAGATTCAAGAATTTGGGAGTGCAGAAATAGGAGAACAAAACCTAGAAATAGATGTTTAGGAGCCCTTTCCAAGACCCATTCACCATAGGGTGAATGAGTCCTTCGTTAGCCTTAAAAAATCACTTTTTGTGAGAGGTACAAAAGATTTATCTCTTCCAGATTCTCCCTAAAGTTTTTAGGTTCCATCAGTTTTATGTTTAAGCTTCTAAATGCACTTTATAGATCACAATTTGGAGTTTATTTTCTATTTTTAATCTTTCTCCCAAAAGTGCTATTTGATTCATACCCCCCATCCTCGCAAAAAATGGAAATTAGTAGATTTACAATTTGACTTGATTCACCTCAAGTTTGACAGTCATTTCATGGTGTGGATCTCATTTCCTAATGAAATTAGAGAAGTAGGACCCCTTCTCCCTCTTTGGATCCACTTTCCCATTTTGGGAAATTCCCCTATCCTATTTTTCTATGTTTTAGGAATCCTCTTTTATTTAGGTTATTTTTGGTAAGAATATTTCCATGGACAACAACCCACCAAAAATAATTCCCTTTGGTAATCAAGTTTTTTATCCAAACCAAATTCCACTGAAAATCATCCTTTGTGATCAAATTCTTCTCCATAGCTTTGTAGAAAACTTCATTGAAAGGTCTCCTAATGGTCTTTTAGTCTAGATCCATTCATCATTTTTGTCCCTTGAAAAAAATTCAGTCTCACCTATCTTGTGATGAAGGGATTGTAAAGCAACATCCTAGTTTTTTTGTCTCCCTCCCTGAAGGAAAGCTCCAATTAATTGATTTTTGAAATTTATCCATTTAGGCTTCAATCCACCAAGGTATTATACCTAAAAACCTACTTACCTAAATTTCTTACAAGAATTTGTTTCATTTGGAGAAATTGGTTTTTGGAGGAGAGGGGGGATCCATTAATGCAAGCGTCATCCCAAAAATCAATATCTTTACCATTTCCCTTTTTTTTTAACCCTCATTTTTAACACAATGCTTATTTTGAGGAGATTGTTCCAAAAAATGGAACCATAAGGTAGCTCTAAGTAACTTAGAAAGCAACCCTGCTCCTTGTTTCTCAGATAGTTTGCTCTTAATATTTTAACCCAATCTTTTGCACCTTCCAAAAAACACCAGCCCATTTTAGCAACAAGATCTCTATTAAAAAGTTTCAGCCTCCTAATTCCAAGACTGCATGTCCTTTTTAGATCACACACCTTTTCCCAACCCTCTAAAGCCGTTCTATTTCTCTCCTTAGTTATAGACCACAAAAATATCCTTTGTATATGTTCTATCTTTTCCGTTTTAAAGATAGGAATATTGGAAAGAGAAAGGTAATAAACTGAGATGTTTTGAAACGAAGCTTCAAGAGTAGTTGCAATTTCCTTGCTTGACTTAGGAGTTTCCCCATCCAACTAGCTATTTATTAAATTTTTTTTTATGATTTAATTCCATTAGTTACTACTAGGTTTTTTATAAATAAGAGGAATTCCAAGGTAAGTAACATGAAGAACACCATCCTAGCAGCCAAAGATCCACATGACTATCTTTTACAATTTGTTCAACATTGAAGAATTATATCTTTCTTTTATTATAATTAATATGCTAACTAGAAGACTTAGCATAATCATTGACGATAGATTTCTAGTGGCTAGCTTCCTAAGGATTCTCCCAAAAGAATGGTGTCATCCATGAACTACTAGTGGGTAGTTGGAGTTAGAGAAAAAACAACCTTGAACCCTTTTAGCATTTTCATGTCCAAAATATTTTGCATGTTTCTTCCAAGAACTTCAACCACTATTATGAAAAGGTAGGGGGAAAGATGATTTCCTTTTCTTAAGCCCCGATCAAAAGAGAAAAACCCCCTGGGCACCCCATTCACCAGAGCATTTAGGAGCAGTAATACAAGAAGAGATTAACTTAAGAAACCTTCCATTAAACCCAAACCATTTTAGGATAGCAAAAAGAAAGGTCCAAGACACCCTATCATATGATTTAGAGATATCCAATTTCATGGCCATCCTTGATTTCTTACTTAGCTCCAGTGAGTGGAAGACTTCATGTGTAGAGATAGCTGCATCCAAAATTTGTCTCCCTTGAACAAATCATTTTTGGTTTTCAACAATCATTTTGTTCAAAACCTCCTTCAATCTATTCACAATAATCTTAGAAAAATCTTATATGTGGTATTACAAAGACTTATTGTCCTAAATTCTTGCATGGAAGAGGCATCTTATTGTTTGGGGATAAGAGCTATAAATGTGGAATTAAGTTGATATAAGAGTACCTTATCAAAATAAGTTGTGAGCATCATTTAGAAGATCTTCAAAAATAATGTTCCAAAAAAAAATTAATAAAAGCAAGAGGGAACCTATTTGGCCTCAAAGCTTATAAGTTCCAAAGGAGAAAATTGAAGACTTGACTTCTTGGAGAGAAATAGCTTTAGACAACTCTTTAAGATCTTGATCTAAATGTTTAATGGTGAAAAGGTAGGGTTTACCACCATGAGTCAACAAGATGATAAACCACTATAGATCTCACCATAAAATATGTGATTTTGTGTGAGATATAATGCAAATAACAATTAGAAACTAACCCTCAATATTATAGCAACTATGAGGGGAGTTTTGAGAGCTTAAAATTATGTGTACATTGTTGTAAGAAGGATGTTTTTAGGGCACAAATGACTCATTCGCCTTTAGTGGCGAATGGGTCCCTTTTAGGTTTTTTGAAACTAAGATTTGGCTGCTATCCCTGTCTGCCTATATTCTTAGATCATCAGTTATCAGCTCCTGAAAGTCTATAGCAAATTTTGTAGCCTTCTTTCTGTGTTCTTGCACTATGAATGATAACTTTGCAACTTGAAAAATTTGACAAGTTTGCTTCAAATTTCTTCTCCACTTGATCTTCAACCTATAAATTGCAAATGCACATTCAAGAGAAGAAAAAATTGTTGATTTTTAGTGAATAGGGGTTTTCCTCAATCAAACCCCTTTTAGGTAATTAAATCAAATGATGAAATAATGAAATTGAAGCATGAACATGAAACAATGAAATGTTGATACCTTGGAAGTTGTCTTGGAGTATGAATCTACAAACTAACATGAAGTGGCCATGAAGAATGTAGATCTTGATCTTGAATAGGATGTGAAACACCACTTACAAGTAGATATCCAATGCTACATAAACTATCTTAGCTCAACATGTATGAATGCACTATGCCTTTGACATGATGAAATAATCTTGAATTGCTACAATAAACTCTTGATAATCTACCCTTGAATGCCTTTGAAAATGCTCTTGTAATTCTCTTGTGAACTCAAACTTGATATCATACATGAATAATTGATGTTGCTAGGTGAAACTATGTGAATTAACCTTATATTTATCCTAAATCTAGAGAGTAACCTCAAAATTCAAATAATTCAAGCCAACCTCAGATCTAGGATTGGAAATCATTAAAATCCCACTAGAATTAAATTCAAAAAAGGGGGTTCCTATGTGAGGACCCATTCGCCACCTAGGGTGAATGGGTCCTAGCACAACTTCCTAGGACGATGCCTCGGGGGGTTGAAATTACATCAAAAACTCACCTAAAAAATGAAAAGAAAGGGGTGTCCTATGTGGAGAGGACCCATTTGCCACTAAAGGAAAATGGGTCCAAGGACCATTTTCTAGGACCTTGATTTTTCCAAATTAAATGTTATGCAATTTGATTTATGGGTGTCAGGATAGATTTCTCAAAAAATGCAATTAAGAGGGCTTGAATTTGAATTAAAGGGGCCCATTAGGCTCAATTAATTAATGAAACCCTAGATAAGTGTGAAAGTGTACTACAACACTTTAAAACACCATAAATAAGGTACCATTTAAGTACATTTTATTAAAAAGGGCCCTAGATTAATGTGAATGTGTACAACACATTACAACACTAAACCAAGGCATTATTAGGTTAATTCAATGTCAATTATTCCCAAATTAAGTGTGAAAATAGCTACTTTTCTTGACACTACATTTTTCCCCCACTTTAGTGAGAGTATGACCCCACGTCAAACTCACACTAAGTAGACATTCAAGACACTTTTGTATGCAACAATAACAAAGATACATAATCATACTCTATCAAAGGCCAAGAAAAAATAATGGAAAACAAAGAATCAAGCACAACCATTCCAACACGATGTGGAATGGGGCCATTTTTTTGTAACATATGTTGCTCAATTTGGGGTAGTTGAACCTTAGTATATCCACTAGATAAGTTGTCCCAATCATGTATGCTCACTCTAGGGTAGTGGAACCTTAGTCTGTCCACTAGGTGAGTTTTCCCAATTATGTGTGCTCACTCTAGGGTAGTGGAATGTCAGTCTGTCCACTAGTTGAGTTATCCCAACAAGGTGGTTTGGTGAGAAAGTCATGCTAGGATGTCAGCTTCTCACCATATAATGAGAAATTCATGCCATTGTGTCTGCTTCTCATCATACTAACCATACCAAAGTGATCCTCCAAATAACTTCAATAAGGCACCACAATGTAATGCTTTTGTAAATGCTTTTGAATGTCATGTTTGTAAGTTTTTGTTAAAGGGGATTTTTCTTTGTTCATGTAAGGTCTTCTTCTTAGGGAACATTGTGCCTAATTTCTCCAAGAGAGGACAAGTCAAGAATATCAAATCACCACTTATGGGATGCCTCTCGTTTCACATCATGCCAAGAAGGGAGATCGTATGCTTAGAAATATCACACTCTTGGAGGACATCAAACCCAATTACACCACCTAGAAAATGACATGTCATAAGAAAAATAGAGAATCATGCCATGACATATGCCGAAAAGATACCATTGATGTATGCCCCCACTTTAAAGAGGTTGCTAACACCATTACTATGAGAAATTTCTGTAAAGTAGCTAATGTTTTGTCCTAAGACATGATAAATTTCCTCAAAAAACCCTATGCCAAGTCATATGTTTCTGAAATAAAGCTATGCCATGAAATAGGAAGGGTTTCCCCCAAAAATACATAAGGGATCTATGGATTCGGGGTATTCCTTTGCTACAATGTTGTTTTAAGAGCTCAAAAATGTCATCATTCCCCAAATGCTCATAGAACTAGAAGAATGATACAAATAGAGCGAAAAGCAAAGAAAAATACTTTCAAGTCAACATGGAAGAGACCTAAATGTCTCGACACCTTGCAGCATCCCCAAAAGGAAAACACAAGACAAAGAAAAGAATAAAGGAAAAGCTTTTGGGTCAACATGGAAGAGACATGGATGTCTTGATGCCTTGTGTCATCCCCAAAAGGAAAACACAAGACAAATGAAAAATACGAAATAGAGAAGAATGTAGGTACATATAGAGGAATGGACAAAAAGAGAGAGATACATCAAACAAAACATCATAGGGGATCACATTACACACATGTAATCACATAATGAAGCATGAAAAATAAAAATTCTAGTAAGGCATATATGAGTCAACCTAAAGTAGGTCATCCACATCCCAATCTCAGTTGGTATAAATGGAAGGAAAAAAACTAGCTAAAGGGACAAGAGCAAGTGTCAAACTAGGGGAAGCACTAGGTTCATCACTCTTTTTAGGATATTTTTCATATAAGCTCGGAGAAGAAGAAAACAATGTATTCAACTCATCATGCACTTGTTCATCAATCTTTACAATGTTAATGCCATCATCTAGATTAATCACAGCAGGAGGTCAAATGACAATGTCCATGGAATGTTTTTGTTTATGTTGTGGTGGGGGTATAGAGTCTCCATGCATTGCTTTAGGTAAGTTAAGATTTATATTTTCTATGTTGTTCTTGTCTTCTTGTGTTTGTAACTTTCGAGCAATAACACACCATCTATACATATTCTCTCTAGCACTTCTATTTTGTTTCAATCTATTATCAATTTGTGTTTGTGTAAGAATAGGTTTTTCAATCATAGGTTCCTTCTCTTCCTTGGGAGGAATGGAAGAAATAATATTAGCTTCTTCAACCTCTTTCTCTTTGACTTTGTTGTTTGATTCTAGGAGGGACAGTGGGATCATTTGTGTTATCTCATGGTCTCTTGTAGGAAATGGTATGAGGTTTTGCTATAGGTTTCTCTTGAATGTTTGGAAGGGATTTCAATTCAATCATTTTTTTGTCAAGGATAGGTGTTTCAGTCATAGGTTGAGTTATGTTTCAAAGGGATAATTCTGCTATTTTCTTTTCCTTGAACTTTTTATATAATTTTAAAAAGTAATCCTTGTTGGCCTCCTATAATGATCTAATAACTAAGCTTAGAGATTGGAAATCTAACTTGAATAGCTATCCCAATCATCATGAAGGTGCATTTAACTTGTCAACCTAGGGACATGAACTTGAAATGGGTCAGCACAATATGTGCACTAAGGATCCAAAGTAGCCATATTCATCCTACACCTAAGAAAGATATAATGCTGAAAGTAAATTGCGTGGAAAGAAATAACATAAGTACTGAGCATCAACCAACAACTATACTAAGCTGAAATGCATGACATAAATGAAAATATGAGCAAACAAACAGGAAAATACTCCATCTGCTTTGGCTACAAGAATAGTCATAGAATGGAATTCTAGTGTGGCTACAGGAACAATCAGTGCCAAATTCTTAACTAATTATTGAACATAAAGTAACGACTAAGCTAAAGGATGAAATTCTTACCAAGTGGCCCCCCTTGGATGAGTATTCCTTAAGAAAAATGTAAAATTAGATGCAAGAACTTATAACTTCATTTTATTCATTGGAAAACACAAGTACAATATATCAACATAACTATATTATAGAAAAACTAAGAATGTGAATACGTCATTAGATTAATCAACCTCTTTTGAAGGAGCATCTAAGTCTTATTTATGAGAAGAAAAGATACTAACTAATCACCTAGCAAGGTGGTCAACTGTAACAGATTAGAAGGATGCCACTTTAGGGAAAGCATGAAAAGTGGAGAGGTGGTTATGCATGCGTAGAATCTGGTCAAGCATGTTTTCCTTAACACAAATTTAGCATAATAGTAACACATATATTCACTCAACAAAAAATTAAGACCATTTACAAGGCAATTACAATTTCAATTTAAATGAGGAATCTCCCACCGTAGAGAGTCTTCCCTCCATTGACCTTCGAATGATCACCTTGTTGACTATTATGATGAATGACCAACTGGCAGAATCTTCTTCAATTTTGTAGGTTGTGAATTATATCTACATAACAATATTAGTATGCACAACAATTGCACATCTATAACTATCTTAAAGTATCATTCATTAATCCACATGTAAAATCAACACAGATAGTTCATATAACATGTCAATGTCATTAAAGATAACAAAAATAAGCTTATGCCCAATGTCTATGGTTTCGAGGAAATATTATAAAAAGGTCAGCATTCAAGCATCAAAGTTTATGAAAACTATAGCAAATAGACAATAAACTTCTATCAAAATTGATTCATAAATTGGACTAATCACTGCCCCCAACCTAAGGCTTTGCTGGTCCTCCAACAGAGGAAGGGTTGTTCTTTTACTTGGTTAATGCCCTAAAATTTGCAACTTCTAGCTGCCCTACATCAATTCTTGTTGTGCGTGAATTAGGATCCCAATAGAACCCTTTTTTTCTATCCAATTTGCTCCATCTCTGTCTTTCTACAACTATATCATATTGGTGATATATGAAATTTGGTACTGGCCACAATAGGATAGGTGGCTAAAAAGTTAGCGGGAGCCAACATTGTCCCTTTGTCCTTCCAATTTGTATGTATCTATTAACTCTCTTAAGTGTTGCAACATAGTTCTAAATAGAGTGAGGCTCAACTTGTTTTAACTCATCAATTAGGTCGTTCCACCTTTGTGACAAGTATCCCATCATAGATTCCCCTTTTGTTTTTTCTACCTCCTCATATTCTTTATAAACTGCCTCTCTTAGGAAGTATCCTACTGCCATAGCTTGGTCTATAAAGAATTCTGTGCCAATCCATGAAAATGTCCCCTGGATTTCTAGACTCAGCCTTGATCGGCAAAGGAGTATTGGATTCTATTTGACTATATTCTCTAAACTATTGTCCCCAACTAATCTCATTCTGTATCCAAGACATGAATTCCCTTAATTGGAAATCCCCAACATACAATAGTGGATTCCAATCACGGTCTTGGGTCACAACATAATTATGCAAATATAATTCACACAACAAATTCTTCATTTTAGGGGGAGCAATCCGATAAGCATTGAAAAATTCAAGAGGAGTCTTAATGGAAGGATTCAAACCTAAAAAAATCCTTGCTAGTTTAAAAGAAAGATGCCTCTCCTTCAAATATAGAGCATAGAATCTTGGAGGAGTCCTACACTCTAATATCTAAGGTACTAGGGTTGCCATATTATCCACTTTCTCCTTTAAAGCAACAATTTATGCATTCTTATCTTCAATTTCTTCATCTCTCTTTTGAATTTCCTTCTTAAACCTACGTTTCTCCTCTTTCCATAAATTCATAACTACCATGTGCATTGAAAAATTAGAGGACCTATGTATTCCTACCAAAATTTTTCCTGGCACTATTGCTTGCCCTTCATGTAGCACTGGCTGTAGGGTTTCTGAATGTTCAGCCAATTCTGGCTATAGGGGTGCTAACTACTCTCCTAGTTCTGGCTGCAGGACCTCTTGTTCTTATTGTTTTTATTGCTCTTGTTTTTGCTGTAAGAAATATTGCTTTTGCTCTTGTTGTAGGAGCTCCTGATTTTCCTCATACTCTTGACTCTCAACTTGCTTAGTGATGGCAACAAGGTCTACCAATGTTACATTTGCTAATTCCTCAAATATGTCCCCTTCCTCAAAATTCACCTACCCCATTGGGGCCTCTGTGTACTCTTGTGACATTTCTCTATTCCTAGGGATTTAATGTAGAGACACACCAAAGGTTGGCCCAACTGGTCTTGATTTTCTAGGAGGGCTCTCATGTTCTTCGATTGTAGGAAGAAAAGTGTCAACCTTCCATTTTTTAGAGCTTGGTACTTTCTTTCCTACAATTTTATTTTTATCTTTACCCTTCCTTATTTCTACCTCTTTCTTATGTGCCCTAGTTTGAATCAGGATGATAAGAGGAACATCATCATCAAAATCTGAAGAGGAACTTTCTTTGTATGAATGCTCTTCTTGAGAAGAGCTAATTTCTATGGTTTGTTCAACTATAGGAGGGTTTACACTACGGCATGTGCTAGAATTTTGAGGAACTAGGAGTGGCTTTAGCCATGCCCAATCTTCTACTAGCCCTACGAGGTTGAGGAAAAACCCTAGGTCACAAATTCTCAGGTCTAATTTGATCAATATTTAAGAATTCTTCCCAGGTCATTTCAGACACATCATGCATAGATTTTTCAACTAACAATTTGATTAGACAATGGTGGGAAACAAAATTATCCCTACCTTTTTGGGTCTCAGCCACCATGATTGAGAGAAGGTAGTATAGTGCATTTGACACATTCATTCTTCTCCTATGCCTCATATGATTTAGTAGTTTGAAGTGCAGAGAATGTAGATTCGATTGACAACCCTTGCAGGTAATGTACTTCACAACATGAATAGCTACTTTTTTCCATAGCTAAGGCAAAGAGGTTCTTTTTGCACCCTGTTTGTCCACACTCAATGGAGGGTCACCAAGTTATGTAAATTCATCCCTAGTTGACCTGACATCTCTAGAAGCAGGGTAATTTTCACTATCGGTAGGCAACCCTGTAATTCTACAATTCTTTCTTCATTAGCCATTACTTCTAACCCTTTTATCGTGGCCTTTCCTTCATACAGTGTCTGGGAAAATTACAACACATCTTCATTAAAACCATTTAGCTATAGGAAATAATCTAACCATCTAGAATTTCTAAACTTGACCAGGCTAGGTGCATCCTGTAGTAATGCATCATGAACCGTCGGTTCATTTTAAATTAACCCAACTCCCATTGTTCAACTTTCTGCAATCAAACAATCACTCTGCAAAGTTTCTCTTCCTGCAATATTTGTCTGAAAGCCACACTTCTCCTTCCTGCAACACTGTGAAATTTCCAACACTAGCATCATCTAAATTTTACCTTTTTTGGCTTAAGATTATGATAGAATCAATAGAGGCAATAAAGGAGTAATAAATGAAGGCTATGATCAAGAAAAATGGTGGCGATTGATATCACCTCACACATGCAAGCCGTCATCTCACTCAAAATTCAAATTGGCTCAATTTAAACTTTGTTGATGTGAACCAATATGGACAGACACATGGACATAGTATTCACACTTCCCCCCCAACCTAAATTTGAGCATGTGTCCTCGCATGCACGATAGTTATGACAATTTGATAGGGTAGGGAATAATGACATGTTATTGGGAATGCCTGTATTAATTTACAACAATTAAATAAATGTACTAAAAGATAATTAAGAGATAACAACTTGATGTGCATGTACTTGGATTCTTGGAAGATCTATTAAAAATATTATGGAGAAAGTATTGGTCACCTTTTAAGAGGTCATTTGAGTAATTAATGAAAGTGGAGTGGAATGGAGTGAAGTGATGATGGAATGAAGTGAAGTTATGGAGGTGTGATGAAAGAGAGAGAAAGGTGGAGATGGATGGGGGGATGGGTGAAGAAGTGGACCCCCACAAAAGTGGAAGTATTTATTATGATAAGTTACGTACCTTAGTTAGCTAGAAGGAGGGACACTAGGTTTGTTTGCTTCAGTTGTAGGAAGTTTGGGTGTTGCATGTTGAGTGATTTGCTGTAGGAATTCATCCTTGGAAGTTGGCTTGTGATACAATTTGAGGTGATGACCATTGAAAAGCAACCTAAATTTGATAGGGTTAATAGTGGTAAGCTGAACAACACCATTGGGGAAGACTTCAGCGACCTCATATGGTCCAATCCACTGTGTCTGCAATTTTCCTGTATTATCCTAATACCTTGAGTTGTAGAGCAAGGCCCAATCTCCTGGCTAGAATTTCTTGTCCTTGATGAACTTGTCATGCCACTTTATTCTCTAATTTTGCACTACTTCTGTATGATGCAAGGCTACCTTCCTCATTTCATCCAATGCATTGAGCTGCATGATTTTGTCTCTTTGTGCTTCAAAGATATCCATCCCCAAGTTTATTGCAGTCCTAAGAGTCTTATGCTCAAATTCAATGGGCATCATCGATGTCTTTCCATACAATAGCTCAAATGGAGTGAAGCCTGTAGTTGTTTTTGAGGTTGTCCTATAGGGCCAGACAGCTTCTGGCAGCATGTTTTCCCAATCCTTCTTATGAACAACCACTGTTTTGGTCAAAATTTCTTCAATTTCCCTGTTAGTCACCTCAACTTGGCCATTGGCTTGAGGGTGATAAGGAATGGACTTCATGTGCCTTATGTTGTACTCATTGACCAGTGCTGCAACAAGGGTTGAGGTGAATTGAGCCCCTTGATCAGTCACTATCTCTCTTGGAACCCCATATTGTGTGAAAATCTCCTTAGAAAGAAATTCAACAACCTTATTATCTCTTGCATGATTCATGGCCTTAACTTCTACCCATTTGGTTACATAATCAATGCATACTAAGATATAGGATTTACCATTGGATGGAGGATCAATGGGTCCTACAAAATCTAATCCCCACTTGTTAAATGGAGTGATTACTACCTAAGGGTAAAGGGGCATCTCATCAGATTTGGTTGGCCTACCCATCCTCTGGCATCTATCACACTTTCTTGTATATCTCCTTGCATCCTTGTGCAGTGTTGGTTAGTAATGTCCTGTATTCAGAATCTACATTGTTGTCCTCTTAGCTAAAAAATGTCCTCCACATGGTTCATTGTGGCATGCATGCAAAATATCATATGTCTCATCTTCCCTCACACATCTCCTCATGACATGGTTTGGCCTAGTGTAAAACAGACATCCTAAAATCTATGAAAAAGGAAGTGACTTTTCAATGAGCACACTTATCTCTTTTAGAGGGAAGTGGGGAGGAACTCTCCCTATGACCACTAGATACTTAGCTATTTCAACATACCAGGGTGTTTGCACACTAATGGAAAATAAGTGCTCATTAGGGAAAGAGTCATCTATGACCTTATTTTCCTCTAATGTAGTCAGCCTTGAAAGAAAGTTTGCAACAACATTGGCCTTCCCTGGTTTATCTACAATGGTTATGTCAAACTCCTACATCAACAATAACCATTTGGCTAACCTACCTGATATCAGGGGTTTATTCATGAGATACCTAATGGATACATGGTCATTGTGCACAAAGATTTGGTAGCCTATTATGTAGTGTCTGAATTTGTTTAGGGCATAGATCACTTCCAACATTTCTTTTTCAATAGCACTTTCAATAACTCCTTCTTTCTGCCCCAGGACTACTCCTATGAATAGTTTGATACATCTATATGGATGTGGAAAGGAAGATCCCAACTAGGAACTTTGAGTATATGATCATGAGTCAAAGCTACCTTTAAATTAGAAAATGCCTTGTCATAGTCTTCTATCCACTAGAATTCAACATCCTTAGTGAGAAGAGTATATAATGGTGCTGCTATTTTGCTGAAATCCTTGATGAAACACCTATAGTAGCCTACATGGACCAAGAAACTCCTAACATCTTTTTGTTTTGCAGGTATGGGAAGATTTGTAATCACCTCAATATTTTCAGGATCTACTTGAATTCTTTTGTGAGAGATGTAGTGGCCAAGGACTACAACTTCTTGCATCATCATGAAGCACTTTTCACCTTTTAGATATAGATTTTATTCTTCACATCTCTTTAAGAATCTTCTAAGATTCTCCAATGCTTCATTGAAATCGGCACCATAGGTTGTAAAGTCATCCATATAAATTTCCATGCAATCATGAGAGGTGTCTGAAAATATGCTAATGATTTCCCTCTAAAAAGTTGTAGGTGAATTGCATAAGCCAAATGGAAGTACTGGTAGGCATAGGTCCTCCATGAAAAGGTAAAGGTGGTCTTCTCTTGGTCCTCAAGTGCAATTTGGATTTGGTTATACCCACTGCATCCATCTAGAAAAGAAAATTATTGCTTTCTTGCAAGCGAGTCCAAAGCTTGATCTATGAAAGGTAAGGGGAAATGGTCTTTTTTGGTGATAACATTGAGTTTCCTGTAACCAACACAAACTTACCGCTTCCCTCCCTTTTTGAGTATAATCACCAATGGAGATACCACTGGCTATTTGAAATGGGTTAGATAAATCCTACATCTAACAATTTATGTAGTTCCCCTTTTACAATTTCTCTTAGTGTAGGGTTAATTCTTCTTTGTGGCTATCTCATTGGGGTACAATCATCTCTTATGTAAATCCTAAGAGTGCAAAGCTTAGGTTCCACGCCCTTCATATCATGATAGTCCCATGCAAATGCATGCTGGTGGGTTCTCAGTAAGTTTTTTAATGACAATTGTTGTTCTTCACTCAATTTTCTCTTAATATTTAGATATTTTCCTTCTAACACTTGCAATTGTGTAGTTATCTCTACCATAGCTGCTTCACTAATGCTTGGTACCTTGAGTTCATGTGGTAGTAATGTATGAGACATACCTGTTGTTGCAGGAAGTTCTACTATAGGAAGAGTAGGTAGAAGTTTCTTTACTGGATCAATAGAATGAGAGGATGATGCCTCTATTTCACAATGATTTTGAATTATGTTAGATAATACTTCATCTTCCTCTTGAATTTGCATGAAAGATCTTCAACCCAACATCATTAGTTGTGCCACAGAATTAATTTCCTCAGCCTCTTCACCAACATGTGGCCATATAGGATCATCCATGTCATGGGATGGCTGAGCTGGAGGGTAGAGAACAAGCTTTATAGTGCTCTTTCCATCAGAAATGGTCATGTCTCCTATCCTACATCCAATATAGGAATCTATTGTTGCTAACCATGGCCTTCCTAGGATAATGGGGTACCCGTCTAGTGTGGCTTTAGAAGAAAGAACAATGAAGTTTGTCGAGTACTCCCAAGAATCTAGAGTTACCATAAGGTCCTATACTATCCCATTAGGTTTAATAGTTGACCTATCAGCAAGCTACAAGACAATAGGAGTAGGTCTAATGCTTGCAACATTTAGTTGCTGCAAGATATCCTTGGTCATCACATTTATTTCTGCTCCCAAATCAATCAAAGAAATTCTTATTTGGACCCCATTTATGACAACTCCTACCACAGGGCTCCCTAGGTCACTATATTTGGGAACAATCACTTTCCCAAGCATGATGTTAGCTAGCTGTCCCACCACATAAACTATAGTGAGGTCTTTCTTCTTCCTACCTGGCTTCTTAAGGAACACTTCCTTGATTGCTTTTCCATATATAGGAACATATTTTATGGCTTGAAATAGAGGTATCTAGACACATATATGCTTCAACTGATCTAAAATTTCAAAGGTTGGTTCCTCCTTCTCTTCATTATGTTTCATAGTTTCCAACCTCTAGGGAAATGGTGCTTCATGTTCAGTCTGCTTGACTAGAGATGGTTCAGGATTCTTAGGTACACTTGGTTGAATGGGGGTATTCAGAGGCTCCTCTTCTTCTGTAGGAAGCTTAGTGATAATGGGTGTGGAAGGAGCTAGCAAAGTAGTCCCTAAACATAAGGTGATATCACTTACACTCACAACATATGTAGGGAATTTATTTGGATCAGTGGAGTATGCTGGCTACTGTTGTGATTTTTTATTTGGGTTGGGTGAGGGCTAAGCTAGTAGTTGAGTAGGTTTAGGTGCATTTGAACTTGATTGGCCATTTTTTTCCTCCCCTCCATTGATTTTTTTGCTTCCAATTCCCTTGAGGTTGCTGCCATTAGGGTGGAGAGTTTTGGTGATTAGGCTAGGTATTTGGAGGGTTACTCCAAGGCTATGGTGTATATACTCCATAATTGGATGGATATGGGAGCTACCATTGGTTACCAGATGTATAAGAATTGAAATATGGCCCAACAAAAGAGAGTGGATCTGGTGGCATAACTTGTCTTGGAGCCCATGGCCTCCTTTGTGCAACATAGTAGACTTGATCCTCTTCAACCTAGATTGGCTTGAACTCAGGTGGCATCTGCTTACTTTCAATATTAGCTACCATCTTTCTTCTGCAATCCTTCTTTTATCTGCAATGAGGGAAATATTTGGCCAACATTTCCTCTGCTTCCTCTTGTTTCTTTTTGGGTTGAAGTAGCTAAGGAGCTAGATTGTTTATAATGTCTTGCTTGAAGTCTACCAGCAAGTGAGTAATCTCCATTCTTGAAACTCCACTAGTAGATGACTTACCCATAGAAGATTGGTAAGTTCTCCCTTTCTTTGAAGCTCCCCTAGAGTAGTTCTGACATATCTTCTTGATATCCTCCCAAGGAACTTTGGATATATCTCCTCCCGTCAGGTCCAAGGCATTAGTGCAGTTGTCATTAATTCCTCTTAGGAAAAACAACTTTTGTGATTCTTCATTGAGTATGGTGTGGAGATTTATACAGACAAAATATAAACCTTGCAATGTAATCCTCGAGGCTCTCATCTTCCTTTTGTTGCATCCTAAAAATTTCATCTCCTCTCATGTCACTGCCCCTACAATACTCCTTGTATTTCTCAAGGAAATTTGTCTTCATGTCCTCCCAAGTCTCCATAGTATTTCTATCTAGGCTCATGAACCATCTTAATGCAACTTCTTTCAGGGTGGTAAGAAATAGCTTGAGCCTATGGGAATCAATGGTATAGTCATAACTCCTGTAGAGTATATCAAACTCGAACAAGAAATTATTAGGATCTTCTATGACAAGTCCATAGAAATTAGGAAGGACTAAAGTAGGAATATTTTTGAGGTTTTTAACTTCATTCTGATGAGAAATGGGGAAAGGAAATGCTGGTTGGTTAGGTTGATTTCTATTTGCATCACCGATTCCTATCTGGTGTAGTTCCAAAGCAAATGGATTTTCAAGTTGATTTTGGTCTTCAGGGGAGATTTTAGAGCTAGTCAGATGAAGAAATGTATCAGCAAAGGGGTTTGGATCTTATTCTTCTTCTCTTGGTAGGTTTTGATACTCAACTAGCTATAATGGATGAGGATTATTAGGAAGGAATCTCCCATGAGCATCTCTCCTCCTTCCTCTATGCACACGGTATCAACTCACTATCAACCAACTCACACAAAGAATTGGAAAAAGAATGGTGGATCATTACTTTCCTAAATGAGGGGTATACTAAGAACAAACTCTCAGAAACAATACAACAATAAAAACTATCAATGACTTCAAAGAGCTCCCTAGTTTGACACCATCCCCAACAACATCGCCAAAAATGTTGGCCTCCTACAATGATCTAATAACTAAGCCCTTACAACTGTGATTTAGAGATTGAAAATCAAACCTAAATAGCTATCTCAATCATCATGAAGGTGCATTTAACTTGTCAACCCAGGGACATGAACTTGAAATGGGTCAGCATAGTATGTGCACTAAGGATCCAAAGTAGCCATATTCATCCTACACCTAAGAAAGACACAATGTTGAAAGTAAATTGCTTGGAAAGAAATAACAGAAGTGTTTAGCATCAACCAAAAACTATACTAAGCTGAAATGCATGATAGAAATGAAAATTTGAGCGAACAAATAGGAGAATACTTTGTCTTCTTTGGCTACAGGAACAGTCACAGAATGGAATTCTAGTGGTTGCAAGAACAGTCAGTGTTAGATTCTTAACTAATTATTGAATAGAAAGTAATGACTAAGCTAAAGGATGGAATGCTCACCAAGTGGGCCCCCTTAGATGAGTATTCCTTAAGAAAAATATAAAATCACATGCACAAACTTATAATTTCATTTTATTCATTGGAAAACACAAGTACAATAAGCAACATAACTGTATTACAGAAAAACTAAGAATGTGAGTATATCATTAGATTAATAAACCTCTTTTGAAGGAGCATTCAAGTATTATTCATAGGAAGAAAATATACTAACTAATCACCTAGCAAGGTGGTCAACTCCAATAGATTAGGAGGATGCCACTTTAGGGAAAGAATGAAAAGTGGAGAGGCGGTTACACATGTGCAAAATCTGGTCAAGCATGTTTGCCTTAACACAAATTTAGCACAATAGTAATACCTATATTCGATCAATAGACAATTAAGACCATTTACAAGGTGGTTATAATTTTTATTTAAATGAGGAATCTCCCACCATCGAGAGTCTTCCCTCCATTGACCTTCAAATGATCACCTTGTTGACCATTATGACAAATGACTAGTTGGAAAAATTTTCTTCAATTTTTTAGGCTTCTAATTATATCTCCATAACAATATTAGTATGCACAACAATTGTGTATTTGTAACTATCTTAAAGTAGCATTCATTAATCCACATGTAAAATCAATACAGATAGTTCATATAGCATGTCAATGTCATTAGAGATCACAAAAATAAACTTATGCCCAATGTTTATGGTTTCGAGGAAATATCATAAAAAGGTTAGCATCCAAGTATCAAAGTCTATGAAAACTATAGAAAATATACAATAAAATTCTATCAAAATTGAGTCATAAACTGGACTCATCAATCCTCACGAGGTTTAATAGGTTCCATAGGCTCGGGAAAAAATAAATCTAATGAAAAGTTCCCTTGGGCCAACGTAGGATTAAATCCACTATGATGCACAGTAAAGGTATCATTTCCAACTAGAAAATTTAGACATTTATACACAATCAAAGGGAAAAAATTCATGGAGTGAAGCCATGAATAGATTAGCTTCACATGAAATTGATCCTGATTGTGGGATGATGGAAAATGAGACATTTAATTTTTTCGGTCCAAGTTTTAAAGGGAGATCTATTGAGCCAATCATAGGACAAGAAAAACCATTATGCATCTTGATCCATGCTTCTATTTGTCATATGTTTCTTGATATAGTTCATGCACATATAGGAATTCTTCTATGATCACATTCTCTCCACAGACGGGATCAATCAATATCCCATTAGTGGGCTTTTCATTGATTTAGTCAAATGTAAAGAGGACCATCAGGTGCGCATTTAAGTATTTCATTTTGTAAGAAAGCAATGTCAAGAGTATTTTTAGTTGAGCCCTTACAAGGTCTAGCTTCAATAAATCCTACCATTTTAATCAGTTGGTTTTCATTGTAATATTTTGTGTTTTCATCATCCATGTCAACTTTCATCACATCATTCTTCATTTCACTAGCCTTGACAAATGAAATAGTGTGCTTAGGCATGGGATTGGTAGATATTTGTAAGTTTTGGTTTGGTGGGGATATGGAATTATTACCTTGATCATTCACACCTTTGATTTGAAGTTGATTATTGTCAATGAGGTCTTACACAAGATGTTTAAGATGCTTACAATTTTCTATACCATGTCTATTTTGTTGATGATGACAATAAGGATTTCGTCAAAAGCCTTTAGGAAATGGTATTGTGTACCTTGGAATTTTACCCTACCCTAATGTGCAAAATAACTAAAAATGCGAATGATAAAAGACTAAGGACACTTCAAGATTAGCCTAAAGAGTGATAAAACAAGAAGGAAAATAGATGAAACAAGATGTAAATGATTATACCTTCCTTACTGTTGATGACTCCTTGGTTGGCCCTTGATTTAGATAGATTTGTGTGATCCTTAGATGGCTTCTTGAGTGACTAAATGCAAGATAAACTTATGCAAAATGATTAAAATGGATGGCTAGATGATAGTAAATGATTGAGAATATAAATTGGCAGCATAAGGTTGCTCAAATCCAAAGTGTTGAAAATTCCCTTAAGGAGGGGGTATTTATAGAAGAATTTGAATTCTCTAGAGAATTCAACGGTCAAGATTCATCCAACAAGGTCAAGATGAAGGGCTATGGTGAGTTGAGAACTCACAAGCCCTCACATCTTGACATGTGGATGGTGAAGTGGCTAAGGGGAGATGAGGTGTAAGTGAGGTGGAAGAGAAGTACATGATGTGGAGGAAGTACAAGTACCTTGCAAGTACATTGGGAGATGGGAAGAATCTTGGGTGAATAAAAGTGAATTTTAAATTCACAATGATTGGAAGAATCTAGTGGATAATACAATGTTCCCAAAAGGTGGGAGTTTGTCACATGTGACTTGATGTGACAAGTCAAAGATTCTAGAAGATGCATGGGAAAAGGGGATTCTTTGAGGAATAAAAAGGAATTAAAAATTCCTTGGGGGATGGTGAGAGTTGACCAAGGTACTGATTAAGATTAATTAATTAGTAATTAGAAGATAAATGAGGATTAGAAGCCAACTTGAAAAGTTGGAGGATGTGACACATCCTAATCAAGGATTAGGCATGTGCACATCCCTAATGAAGAAATTAGGAGATGGATTGGGATTAGATGAAAATGACATGGAGGAATTAAATAAATGTAATATTTATTTAATTTATTTGATGAAAAAGAGGATTAAGGAGGGTAAGGTATTTAATTATTAATTAAATACCTTAGGGATTTGGCAGAATTAAAGATATTAATTAAATAATAGTAATATTACTTAATTAACTCGGATAAGAGGATGTTTAGATGAAAAGTGATAAATTTGGATAAATTAAGTGTCCAAATTTGGATGTCTATAGGTATATTAGAATCACACTCTCTAACATGAGGTAAGGTAAGTATGTTCTCAATAAGTTGCAACATGATATTATGAAGGGTATCGGGCAAAGGAGTGAACTCTCTATCCCTTTCCCTGAAAGGAGCTGTTGTCTTTATAGAAGCCACTTGATTATTAGTTTGTTGACTTGTTTGAGGGGAATTTAGTTGTAAAAATTCCTTATTCTACTTATTGAAAGGTTGATATCCATTTTGAGTTGTGGATTCAATTTTTTTTAGGATTACTAGGGTGATTTTTTACATCATGACCACAAGTAAAATTTTGATAATCACGAAGGGCTATACATAATTGTGTAAAGGATGGAAATCTCAAAATTTCAAGTTTGCTTTGTAAGTTGGCATTAAACATTGATTGAAGGTCAGCGTCAGGAATCTTAATGTTGACTTGTGAATAAAGTGTTTGGTATCTTGCTATGAAATCGGTCACTTTCTCACCCTCTTTTTGTTTGCATGTCATTAAACCAACAAGGGTCATCTTGGGTGAATGTGGAAGTGGTTGTAAAAGGCATCAACAAGTTCATTGAATAAACTAATTGAATTATTTGACAAAGAAGAGAACCACTCTAAAGTAGTATCCTTCAAGGACCTAGGGAATAACTTAGCCAAGAGTTTATCCTCAAATATGAAATCACTACACAAAGCCATAAAAGTGGAAACGTGGATTAAAAGATCTCCTTTTCCACCATATTTCTCAAATTGAGGTATTTTTATACCTTGTGGCATTTGTGCTCTTAATATGTCCAAGGATAGCGGATTGGATTTGATGTATTGCAAAGGTTGACCGTTATTGTTTTGTTGTAAGGTTGCATCTTTTTGTTGTAGGGATGTCATGGATTGCAAAAGTGTGGCAACGAAAAAAGAATCCCTTTTCCTTATTTTATTTGGGAATGATTAATGTTCAAATGAACTTAATGTCACCTTGATCTAGTGTTTTAATGTGTTTAACACAATCACATTAGGTCCTAGACCCTTTTTCAGCTAAATTGACCTAACTGTGCCTTAATTTAATGTTGTAAAGTGTATTTATTTGCACCTTCACATTAAGTTTAGAACCCTTGTAAACTAAATGAAATTAATTATGCCTTATTTAGGGTGTTGTAAAGTGTTTTACCACAATTTCACACTAATGAAGGGTTTTCATACTAATTGGGATTATCTATCCCTTAATTGGCCCTATTTGCATCCACGTGCCTTATAAAATGCATCTTTCTGAGGATAATCCTGACATAAACCAATGTCCAATCATAATTCAAGTGTTTTTAGGTTGTGTGGCCTAGATCTAGATTTAGTGATTTGGGACTCTTATGCCACCTTGGGTGTATGAGTTCCACCTAGGTTTTTGGGACTTGATCTTGATTTTACATAATTCTAAGCATTTTTTAAAATGTGTCCCATAACTAATGCCTAGTGGGTCTCATACGCCACTTTTGGAATATGAGTTCTGTGTGGCCCAAAATCAAATTTAATTCAAATTATTGGTGGGATTTTATCCTTCTAGATCTAATGTCAGCTTGTAGTGTTGTAATTTCAGGAAATTTGGCATAAACAAGTATAAATACAAGGTTATTTCACTCATTTTCACCTAATACTTTCAAGAGATTATTCTTAATAGCAAGTTTATGATTACAAGAGTTTACAAGACTTCACAAGAGAATTAAAGAGCATTCCTAAAGAATTTAAGGGTGGATTTATTCATCAATTGTGGCAACAATTCAAGATCCATCATCATGTCAAGATCACCAAGCATCAAGCATGTTGTTGAGCCAGTATTATGATGTAGCATTGAAGATCCATTTGTGAGCATTGTTTCATATCCATATTCAAGATCAAGATCTACATACTTCATGGCCACTTCATGTTAGATTGTAGATTTACAAGACATCATTCAAGGTATCATTGTTCATGTTTCATGTTCTTATTTCATTATCTCATCATTTGGTTTAATTACCTAAATGGGGTTTGACCAAGGAAAACCCCTATTCCCTAACAATCCACAAGTTTTTCTCTCTTTCTACATGTGTGATTATAGATATAGGTATCTTGGAGCTTGAATATCCTTTGAAGATTAGGTTACAAGGTTGGAGAAAGTCATCAAGTTTTCACAAGATTGATATCTTCACAAAAAGTCACCTATAGGTTGCAAATCAAGGTTTCAGATCTAGAAACAAAGTGTGGAAGAAAGAGCAGAGATTGGACACTTGATTCAGATCTTACCCCTTTGAAAAAGATGAGTGGTACTAATAAGCTACTTGTGGCGTATGAGTTCCAATACAGGGAATTTTTTAGATTTCATTTTTTTTAGATCACACATTGTCAGATTCTAGTTTTGGTATAGAAACCCTAGTTTAGGACTAAATCTCCCAGATTGGCGTATGAGTCCCAGTGGGAATCAAAGAAAAAGTTTCTGGGGTTTTGGAGCTTTCTTTGATCTCATCCTTCTTCTAGGTGCACCTCTGTTCATTCTCAATTTGTCATTATGTATTTTAGTTTCATTTCCTCGATCATTTAGTTAGGTTTTGCATAGTACTTTGCATCTCATTTACATTTCTTATATTTCCAAGCCCTAGCTTGGTGGTGAACCCCTCTTTAATCATTAATTAGACCCTATGACATCCTTATTGCAGATCTCTTTCCCCATTGTATCCTTGGATTGAGATCTCTAGGGTTTCCTTGAGTGAAACTTTAGTGTGAAATAGGAACCCTATCTACTTAAAAGTAGGCCCCATCCTATTTCCTATTGTTTCAATAAGGTTGAGGAGAATAAGGTGGAGTGGTGTATGTATGTGAAGGGCTAGTGAATTGCAAGTTGGTGAAGGTGGATTTTTGAGGAGTTATTGTATTTGAATACACAAAGGTAGAAGGAATTCCTTTAGAAATACCTAATTGTACATAGTGCTAGTGGGTATTGTTGTTGTGGTTGGTTGAAAGGTTGTGGTAGGTTGGAAAGTTGTGTAGGTTGAGAACTAGTGTATGTTGGAATGGACATTAGTATTGTGGAAGATGGAATTGGAATTCCACCTTGGCTTTGTGTAGACCTTAAAGCTTGAGTGGAACTAGGGATGGTAGGGATGGTGTTGTTGACATTAAGCACATTGGTTGTAGGAAGTGAAGTCATGGGAAATGAAGTATGCAAACTATGAGCCATGAGAGTTGATTATCAACACTATCAGAAAGAGAGCTAGAAAACTCAAGATCCATGATGAGTGAAATATTGCAGGATGACATGAGCCTTGAACTTCATCTTACAATATTATTAGTAATAGGACACCAAGTTGTAAATCTTAAACAGGTTTTGCAAACTTAGTGTGCAAACCTTTAAATGGAAAGGGGAAATGCAATGACCTAGAATGAAATGCAAATTTCAGATTCTACACAATGCAATAAACTAAAAATGAGATGTTGTGAATGCAAATTTTGAATTTTGACTAAATGAAATAAATTAAGCTATATGTAATGATTTTGATGAAACAACAAATCAGGAAACTGAAATAGGAAAGTAACAGCAGCAAACAAGAGCCTAAAACTGAGATTTCAATTTCTAGAAAACACAAATTAGGATCTACTAGGGACTCATTTTCCAATAAGGGTGAATGGGTCTTGGTTAAGGATTTTTTAGATGTTTTGACTGATTTCTAAGTGATTTTTAATGCTTTTCAAATGCCAAAAGGTAGAGGCTCTGCTTGATCAGGGACTCATTCACTAGTAAAGGTGAATGGGTCCTTGATTAGGGGTTTTAAACTATTTTTGAATGATTTTCAAGTTTTCTGTAATGTCTTTTATTTCTAGGTCTGAGACAATAAATTTCAATTTCATATTTTACAAAAATGCAATGTGAAAAAGTAATGAAATGATGAATGCAAAGAACTAATTTGAAATGCAATGTTGTTTTGATTTTCAAATGCAAATATATGAGATCTAAATGGTATGCAAAATGATGATTTATTTTTGTATTTTTTAGATTTAAGAAATGCAAAACAATGCAATTCTAAACAATAAATGAGATGCAAGTTTAAATGTAACATAAGAAACCCTAAATGAGATCAAATCCAATGCAAATGAATACAAGATCTAACCTAGGATTCAATGATAGACTTCAAATTAGAAAAATGCAATATTCAATACATCAGGTTAACCAAAATGTTTAATGGTGAAAAGGTAGGGTTTACCACCATGAGTCAACAAGATGATAAAAAACTATAGTTCTCACCATAAAACATGTGATTTTGTGTGTGATATGATGTAAATAACAATTAGAAACTAACCCTAGTTGTTATAGCAACTATGAGGGGAGTTTTGAGAGCTTAAAATGATGTGTACCTTATTGTAAGAATGTTGTTTTTAGGGAACAAAGGACTCATTCTCCTTTAGTGGCAAATGGGTCCCTATTGGGTTTTTGAAACTAAGATTTGGGTTCTATTCCTTTATTCCTACACTCATAGATCCTTGATTATCAGCTCTTGAAAGTCTATAGCAAATTTTGTAGCCTTCTTTCTGTGTTCTTGCACTATGAATGACAACTTTGCAACTTGACAACTTTGACAAATTTTCTTCAAATTTATTCTCCACTTGATCTTCAACCTGTAAAACTGCAAATGCACATTCAAGAGAAGAAAAACTTGTTAATTTTTAGTGAATAGAGGTTTTCCTTGGTAAAAACCCTTTTAGGTAATGTTTAAATAATATTGAAACAGCTCCCTCCAGGTTCTTTTGAAATATGTGTGTCGGCCTGTGCGTCGCCGAAGTCTGGTCGACTTTCCTTCGAGTTTTGATCTCCCGCTGTTCACATCCTCTCATCGCAGCTTCGGGTGACAGCTTCCCTTTCGGCTCTTAAGAGGCTGCACTGGGCATCCACGTGTCTCACTTATAGAGGTTTTTATTTCCTTTTGGCCTTGAGGTCCCTTCGAGTTGCGAAAGCCTTCTGCCGAGGCCATCACTTCTAAAGATTGTCAGAGGGACCCACATCTTGGTACGTGGCGGCATATCACAATCTTTTTATGCAGGGATGAACTAAGCAGCTGCAAGCCGCGAAACGCTTCCGCAAGCCTTATTTATTTTTGGTAGGTCCTACCTTCAGCCACGTTTCAACTGTTCGCATCCTTTTCAAAGCAGCAAGGAGGTGAACACCGTGGGTTGCGAAACGCTGCCACGCATCTTTCGCGCTCGGTTCATATGGCTTTCCCTCCTTTCAGAGCGACCTCAGTACCTTGAACACGTGTTGCATCTTCGCAATCTCTCGGCAGCAGGGAGTAAGGTTTTCAGTCGGGCAGCGACAGGCTGCCACGTGCCTTACGCTGATCCTTGAAGCAGGCAATAGGCTGACTGAGTGAAAATGTGCTATCAAGTGCCGCTCTTCACAATTTCTTCAAAGCGGTGGACAACACTCGTCGCTATGGATGCGGCACAAATCACTGCCATCATTTCAAAAGGCACGCCTGCAACCTATCAACCAAATGCTGTGTTCTAACTAGTTGCTGTTGTAACGACATTAGGAGTATTCTGATTCGAGCATCATTGCAAGGGATTGTGTGGATCTTTTCTGTTGCAGCTCTCCAAAGCAGTGGGATTTTTCTCTCCAGCTATATATACTCTCTCTACCAGGGAGAGGGAGGTCCAAGATTTTTTGGAAGGAATACTGGTTTTAGCAAGAGACACCAGGCCTCTTTTGCATGTTTATTTTTGCAAGAAACTTTCAGACTGTGCCTATTGTTCGGCCTTTCTATTTTTCATGTTTTGATTAAACTGTAAACTGTGCTTTTTATTGTCTTAAGCATTCCATTTGAGGAGACTTCTATATATTGAATACAAGCTTGCTTATCTAAATCATGTCTAAATGACTCTTCTTAGTAGTAAGAATGTATGCAATACTATTTTATGTCAATAAATGAATTGTTTATGCTATACCTTTAAGTCTCCGACGTTTTGGAATGTAATAAAACCATTCAGGCCCTTAAATCTATTATTTATCATGCCCATCAGCATATTTTGGCGCATCGCCTTAGATTAGAATTTGCTTCATTATATCCGCTTCCTTTTCCCTTTCCAAAACCCATTATAGAAGAAGCTGGATTCTTTAAAACCCGGAGGTCACTCAGTTTGGCGCAAAGGGTCCCCCTTGAACTGAGTTTCCCATAAGGCACTGTTACCTCACCAAATTTTGGCATCAATAGGTAATTAAACCAAATGATGAAATAATGAAATTGAAGCATGAACATGAAACAATGAAATGTTGATACCTTGGAAGTTGTCTTGGAGTATAAATCTACAAACTAACATGAAGTGGCCATGAAGAATGCAGATCTTGATCTTGAATAGGATGTGAAACAATGCTTGCAAGTAGATCTCCAATGCTACATCAACTATCTTAGCTCAACATGTATGAACGCACTATGCCTTTGACATGATGAAATGATATTGAATTGCTATAATAAACTCTTGATAATCTACCCTTGAATGCCTTTGAAAAATCTCTTATAATGCTCTTCTGAAATCAAACCTGCTATCATGCATGAATACTTGAAGTTGCTAGGTGAAAATATGTGAATTAACCTTATATTTATACTAAATATAGAGATCACTAGTATAGAAACAATAATAAACTACTGAAAAAACTACTAAAAACTACTTACAAATGATTGAACATGGTCGCGTGACTAGTATTAGTTTATTGCCAGTCATTTATAATGTGACTAAATTGATGAATAAACTATTTTGAGTCATTCAGTTGATCGATTTGGTTGTTAATTTAGTCACTCGATTGATCATTTGGTCATTGGTTTAGTCGTTTGAGTGATCGACTCATTAATTTAGTCATTTGATTGATCGATTTGGTCATTGATGTAGTCGTTAACTTGATTGGTTTGGAAATGTGTAATTTAGTCATTGAATGTTTTAAACTGGTCACTTATTCAGTCATTTTTTTATTCACTGGTATATTTTTTCATTAATTTAGTCATTGATTTATGTTAAATGCTCACTTATTTAGTCATTTTTATTCACCGATTTCCATTCATTCGTAGTGTATTTATTCATTAATTTTAATCGTCATTTTGATTAATTTGGTAGTTTATTTAATTGTTTTTTCTCATTGATTTTTGTCAACTTATAGGCATATTGATACATTGTTTATTAATTACATAATCATTATATTTAGTCATATTTATTAACACCAATTTCTGTTAGTTGGTAGTATATTTAGTCAATTGGTAGTTTATTTAATTGTTTTTGTTCACTGATTTCTGCCTTTAAGTGTTGGAAATGAGACAATGATTTAATTGAGGTTTAAACAGATAAAAACACAAAAAAAAATCAATCATTCATTTGCACATAATGAAACACTAAAATTTTATTGAGAAAACATGTTCTTACATCAGATACAAGACAAAAATGTGTCTTTTCTTTGAAAAATGTACTATTACAAAGTGTTTTTCTTAGTGTTGTGACTGAGAAAACTGAGTTACAATGCCTTTTTTTTGGTTATGCAAGATATTACAATTTTGATGACAATTCTATGTTGCAACTTATTTGCAACTGCACATACATGTATGTTGCACTCTTTGCAAATTTTCCTCTTATCTACACCTCTTTATCTACTCTACATTTACTTCTTTTTCTACACCCCTGTTCTCTATGTCTATTGCTTACACAACAACATATCCCCTCTTCTATAATGCACCATTTTGAATGAGTGGAACCCAAAAAAAAGAGAAAAACATAATCAAGGGGTTTTACATTATAGGTGCAGTAAGATAGAACATTCTCTATTCTACTCATAGAATGTACACCCAAATTAGATTTCCTAGTTCTTTTTTGGGTTCAACTTATTTAGGCTTAGTACATTCTCTGTTTGCAACTTTACTCTCCACACTCTGTTGCCGCTAACCCTTCTTTTTCTCTTTTGCACTTATGGCTAACTCTCTGTGATTTTTTTAAAATATTTTAGTGGCCATCATATGAAGGTCCCTATTTTCTCTTTTAGAGGGTCAACTCCATCTATTTTGTCTCGATGAGGAAGGGTTATGTTACTTAAGACCTGTAAAATACATACATTTGCATCTCCTGTTCCTTTTAATGTGACTCCATGTATAATAGATAGTAAGTGAATCCTCCTAATTCCCGCATCAACACCATCATGTGAATCAAACACCTCAACTATATCCCCTTCTTAGAGTTTATCAATAAATGTTTGCAAAAACAAAAAAAATACACATTATATTGAGATATAAAACACACATTATATTGTTTTTGACAACTATATGTAATGTCTTATGTCTTGGAACAAATCAATTTCTGTATGTGCTTTTATAAAACTCTCTATTACAACTAAGCTCTAAGCTTCCATATGTAACTTATATGTTCTCCCTTAATTCCATTATCTATGTACACTAGCTAATTACACGTCAATACTATTCTAATGTCTAGCTTCTATCAAATAGGTAATGATTACCCTTATTTACGTAATAAAGCAAACATTACTTACTTGAATAGTACTTACTTGCATATGGTTTCATAGCACTCACCTCAAGTTCAACATGACTACCACTATGAATATCATGTGCATTCTCATCAAGTTCATCATCATAACCACATCAACATCATCGTAGACATTAAGTTATACATCTTTGTGGAGAGTTATATTGATAGGTCCTTTTTCTTTTTTTCCTTCTTTCATATAATTTCTCTACATCATGTGGTTTAATCATCATGCAAAAACTAATATAAGTCAAGTAAAGAATGCAAAAGCTATAATTTTTTTTCTAAAAGAACATTTTAAGCATGAAGAATGAAAAAACATTGGGACAGATAAATGACAACTATTATATTAATTACCTCAACTTTAGGACAAATAAGATGACTGTGCTACACATTCTTGTCCACTTCATCACTATCAATATCGACAGCTCTGTTGACACCCTAAAGGCATTTTTGTTTTCCTGTTGCTTTGAAAAAATTTCCCTGCACGTGGTTTAACCATTGTGAAAAAAATATACAAAGCATTCAATAGTCAAGTAAAGAATGCAAGCTATAAATTTTTCCAAATGAACATTTTTTGGATCACTCCAATAATAAAGAAACTGGGTTAAATTCTCTTATGCTTAGATTTCAATAATCTACATATTAAGAGCATTTGTATAGAACTTCCAAACAAGAAGAAATGACATCAATAGAGCCTCTTACCTCATTTGAATCCATGGATTTATGCTCATTCCATGCAAAAACCATAGGGTTAACGGTTTCAAACAACTGCAAAACTTGGTGATTGAGACCTAATATGCAATTCATTACCTTTTGGTACCCTTTTTCATATGAGTTGATACCATCTATAGAGGCTCCTACTAGGAATTGAACATATGGCTGTGAAATATCTTTTGAAAAACTAGATTTCAACTTCATCCTTATTGGTTAATAGATTTGTCACCTAAGTTTATACTCCTTTTTCCTACAACGATGAAAACCTGACCAATAGTTGAGTCACTTGCAATGATAGATGCAAGTGCTCTCTGCTTATTTTACAAGCTGGCACAACTACCTTTGGATGATTTACAATGAATGAAAGTAGGGTATGCTTTTAACCTGAAAGCATAAAAGGAATGACTAACACCTACCCATAACCATGAAAGTATATGTGATTGATTAATTCCAAATAAAGTGAATGCAAATAAATGGCACACAACCCACCTATTCTACATCCACAAACAATACCCAAGAAGAGAAACGAACAATAAATTCCCTTTCAATAGATGAATTAAACTGAATTCAAAGATTCAGAAACAAACACCCAGACAATTTGATATAACAAAGAATGCATTGGAAAAGATTACAGAAACACACATGACACATATAATCAAAGGAAACTTTCATAAATTCACAGATTCAAAAAAAATTCCTTATTTCTCCAATAAAAAATGTGAGTTCAAAGCCTACACATCACTGTACAAACAAATGTGTTTGAAAGAAAAACTCTGTTGCTCTCCTGTTCCCAAATAGCTAAAAATATGAAAAAGATAGCTCTATTCAAATGACTACCAATCACATATATATGTTTTCCAAATGAGACTTTTTGGTTCCCAGCAATCGCTTCTTAGAAAGCAACGAAAATATTCTTTTTCTTCTTCCCATAACTAATTCTTGAGATAGTGGTAAATAAAATAATCTCTTTTCATTCATAACCCTCCATTTACCATAAAGAAATTCTTATTTTTTCCTTGTAAAAAAAGTCACAAATTCACTTTTAAGAGTAACCTCTTATAATGCAGAAATGAGAGACTTGGTCAAAGCCAACTATTTCCTCCAAAGGTACTCACTCAAGAGATAAAATAAGCACCTTCTTATCATAGGGAAATGCAAGTTTGAAACTTTAAGAAGGAACACTGTCCTTAATATGCCTTAGAAATACTAAATTCACCCCTTGTAGTTTGTGCCAAGTTTAGAGTCCTTTTTTAACACAATATCTAATAAATCATCCTCTATTGTATTGGACTATTTTATGGCTCAGGGTATAAAGAATTTCCTTATCCTACAAGCTTGACACTTCTTTATAGAGTTGTTAGCTTCTGAAATGCTTAATCTCAAAATTATAGATCATTATTTTTGTAGACCACTGTGAAAACTAAACTAGAATAAATGAGTTTCCTTATTGAAACATACATGCCATATTTTGGATTAAGAATATCTCTGACAAGCAATTGAAAGGATTCCTTTGTATACCATCTTTATCATGTAAATTCATTAAACTTACATTTTTTTGCTAAATATGACTTTTTACCTACATTTCCTAAACCAGATAAACTTTATATCAGTGTCATGCATTGAGTGTTGTGATGTTATGTTTTGTAGCTCCTTTTTTAAGCACCTTGGATTTCCAGAATTGTTCCATTTCCTTAGCAACATTACCTACTTACTTTAGCGTGAGAGTTTCTCTCTTATGGGACAACACTTCTTGCTGTAAAGAAGCTCTACCATGGTAAGGATTGGAAGCTGCATCTACAAGAGGTTATGTTGAATACCTAGTACCCTTTTCAAAATATAAACTAGCCCTAGGCATAGACAATGGTTGTTCTGAATCCTCCTCTTGCCGGCCCATGGATCACAAGGTTGGAAAATTTGTTGGTTCATGAATATCATCATCAGTCACATCAATACCTATATTATCATCAAATTCACCTGCCATGGTTGTAATATGGATTGGATCAAATCTTGACTCTTCTCCACACTTTACACCCAGGCCTCCTAATGGATGGGCTTATCCTTTGGACTCACTATCCAAGCCACATATCTTTGTGTATATTTATAGCAGCATCAACACCATTTTAGTAACTCCTTTATAAACATATCCAAACTCGTGCATATCCTATAATCTTTGCATTGTGAGAAAACATTTCTATTCTCATAACTTAGGGCCGTGACTTTTCATAAGCTTTTTTGTTCATATATATGCCTTACTAGAGCATTGTAGCTATCCCAACTGGTATACATCTACTTTCTAAATTAGGCTTTGAAGATGGTTCCACATTCTCATTTGAAGCCAAATAAATATTCCCTCGAGTTCCTTCATTTCTTCAATTCTTTACACACATCAAAGAATCCATTCTCTTATTTGATCCCATTTGAAGTATCATCTATTGAGAAGTTGCTCAAAAATTTCTTGCTCTTGTAATTAGAGGCTTGAGCATCGAAGTAGCTGAGAAATAGTTTGACAGAGGTACTCCTATCATAGGAATAGTTGATGGAAAATGATAGAATAAAATGGACCTCAACATTTGAATTAATTGACACATCTGAGAATTTGACGTTAAGGCCTTTAATGCCTATATATTTCCTTTACAATATTTTTCATGGCCACATGATTTGTTCTATGCTCATGGATACTGTGGATGGTTGAATTAGTTTTATTGGAAAGATCTCATAGGTTCCATGAAACTGCTACAATATATTTGCAAATTCTTGTGCCAGTCACGATTTTGGTGATGCAACAATATAATATTTAGATAACAAAGAAGATCCATTCGATGCCACCATTATTGTTTCCGATTACTTTAAAATTAATTCAAACACAATCTATGGAATGGACGCTTCCTATTTTTCTCATTTTGTTAGTCAAGATTAGAGGATCCTGGCAACAATAATGGAATTATGGTTTCATTTTATGCATATTTGGCCAGGTCTTTGTATCCCAACTCCTCAAAGAGTTCAGCATTAGAGAAGATTTGAATTTTAAAACCCCCAAATTTTTTTACAGAAAGAGCATGCTAGCAGAGGAGTCGAGAAGTTGCATGTATTGAGAACTTTAAAACCATGGAGTTGATGATAGACAAAGTTCGGGAACATACAAAACTCTCAATTATATGGAGTTGGAGATGTTGGAGGTTTCAAAACTCATAAAATGGCCGACTACATGAACTTCATAATAGTGATTCTTCATAGAGCCTTTAAGGTCATCGTAAGTATTTGAATTTTAATAAAGTCATGGGACCTTATAACGTGTCATCCTTTTTACTTCACCTTTTCTAACTTTGGAGTAATATATTAAAATTCACTATACTCCAACCAAAACTCGAGACCCTTAAATGGACAATGCCATATCCTCTACAAAATAAATCCATTTTGCAAAAAAATTGGATAGAATGATGGTCATACCCCTCTGAGCAAAACCTAGAAAAATTTTAGCCTCCAACAACCAAAAAACTAAAATTTAACTGTATTTGCAAATAACCGACAAAAAATGTGAAGCATTAAGATTTCTCAAATGACATGGTGCTCAGACATGAAAAATGACAAGATTAGGCGATATGAGGTTAGGATTAAAAATACAAGAGGAATTTTCACCAACTTTTATAGATTTTTGGAAATAATTGTTTTTGCAGGTTCAAGGGTATATAGGAGGAATGAAATAAAATTTGAAAATTTTCAAGCTCAAATTTTGGGGTAACAATAAGCTTTGATTGGGGATGAGGATTGATAAGGAAAAAGAAAGGGACCTAGAATCTCAAGCATGGACTAGTGCATAAATCCATTGGGCAATAGAGTCATAGAGCACAAGGGACAAAGGAGCCAAAGGAAACCAAAAATAGGGAAAAACAAGAAAGCTACCAACATAACAAAAACTCCTAATATGTACATGGTAGGAAGACCCTATCTCAAGTGAGTCCAGGGTGATCATGTAAATCCGTTGATAGGCTAGGAGAAGTAGCAACAAGTGCAAAACAATGGTTGGTGAATGAGGAGCCCTCATGCATCCAACCACCAACTTGTGACCACTGTGATCAAAATGGCATCATATAAAAACTCTCTAGATATGATTTTCTGCTAAAAAATCCATTCTTCATCGTATGCTTCTTCAATTAGATGACTCATGTTAGTATGGCCCAATATGTAACTACCAGCATTTTCATGTACAACCTCATGTGTAATATCAAAATGCACTTGATTTTGCAAGTAAGGAGAGACCAACCCTTGGATTGGACAACCCATAGACAAACCATGAGATAAAAACCCTTCTATGGTGTTGTATGTGGAAGTGATTGCATTTTTAAAAAAAATTGGGCCCCAACTTGTAGAATCACTCTTCTATGTAGTAGACAAACTGATATCCCATGCCTAAAAACAATTAGTTGAATTATTGGAAGACCAATCATCAACCATACCTATCTCATGCAAAATCAGAATTGGATCAAGTTGAAAATTTTCATTACAAATAACATTTTCATGTGACTTAAAATCACCCCCAATTGGAACAATCTCCTCTTTCTCTGTAAGATTAGACTCAACATTTTCATGCTACATTTCATCATTTTTTTCTATAGCCTGCAAATCAGACATGACCACCTCTTCTCCACACAAAAAATCATCTTCATAGGCATTAAGACACCAATTCAGGATATACACAATATGAGGCTCATCACATTCAGTCACTTGACCACTTCTATCAAAACTATTATGACTATTTATGACACAATCTTCCAATTCTTGTTTAAAAATTTGATCATTCAAATTTCCAAAATGAAAAGATTCAAATGAAAAATCATTCATGACCTCTTCTTGTAGCCTTACTTCAGTATCATCTAGCTTAAAAAAATTGAAGACTTCATAGTTAGTTTAGATGCATTCTAGTGGAAGGATATTCAATACCTTATCTTTATGTTGTGCATCCCCAAGTTGCTCTTCTTCACTCGTAAAAGTGAATGATTGCATTTTTTTTTGTAGAAAAGGGGGTTGAAACAACTTCATTTGCATTACCTTTTTCATTTTTAACATTGTAAGAGAATTGTTCATTTTCTCCATCGATTGAGGGGCTTATAGATCCATCATTATCTTTTTCATAATGCAAATAATATGCTTCAAATCTCCTATCTATATGAGGTTTAGTTTCTGCAACACTTACTTTGCTTCTACCAAATTTTTTTGGATAAGAAATAGTGGGATTAAGGAATTCAGTAGAAGGAGAATGTGTATTTTGGGAACATAGAGGCTGAAAAAATTTGTTTATACATCATGGAATTTTTCACAAGTTGACTACTCAAATTACTCACAACTTGATTTAATTTTCATAAACCCCTTAGTATCAAGTCATCCTCAATCTTTAAAACCTCTTGTTGTGCAGCCTTTATGTCATTTACTTCTTTTTAAATCAAATTGAACATTTAGATGCAGAGAGGAAATAAAAATGCAAAGCTAAAGTTGCTTACTTGGCTGAATGTGGGCAGGAATTTTTTTGAGCAACCGGTTTAACCTATCCCCGCAATCTCTGATTGGCTCTCTCTTGTTTTTGAATATTGAAAAATTGACTTAATAAAGTAGCTTCATCAATAGGGCTTTT
>VDFB02203131.1:0-27900 GCA_007258455.2 Sequoia sempervirens | reverse complement strand
TATGCAATGTGAAGTAATTGCATAATTTCTTAGGTTGACTCTGTAAATACTATATTGTAATTGAAACTTTTTCATCTATCAGCATCTACTTATTAGTTATGCAATGTGAAGCAATGCTTTGAGTTTGAAAGATGTGCAGTGCAATGTAATCAACGATATGAATATAAACTACAAAAATCTATTTTTTACAATTTATTAGTTAAACTCTCTATTTTATTTGCTCTCTATATCTCTATGCTATGAAAATTCCTTTAAATTTTATAAAACAAGTTTTTATCTCTTGTACTACCTTTTTTTACCTTATTTTTTAAATTTTATTTTTTTCTAATTTTTTGCAGACTTTTTCCCAAATTTTTCAATTTTTTTTATACTTTTGGTTTGCTGATTTCTTCCCCAAAAGATTTTTTCTGCTATGGTATAAACACATATGTTTTTGTAATATCAAGGATACTTTTTGAAACTTCCATGAATTGCTAATCTAAAAGGAAAAGTCTTTTTCCTATTTTGTATGCAGCCATTCTTTTGACATTGTCAAAAAGAGCAAAACTTCTTGAATGATGCAAAGGCATGGCCAAGTAGTTCTAACTCTTCGCATGAGAGAAGAGAGATGTTGGAGAGTACATTAAGTCAGTGAGAACAAAAGTGTAATGTGTTTTAGTTTGTAGTATTCCTCTGTTTCTCTACAGATGCATCATAAATTCTCAGTTCAAATATGGACACGAAATATCGATAAAAAAGATTTGTGTTAACCAAATAGCCATGTACGCATACATCAATATATGTTGATATAAGTATAAAATATAGTTACAAAATAGCTATATAGGCTTACGAGAATGACATATAGGTATACAATGTCAAATGTATCCAATACAAAATATGTACAAAATTGCCATGTCTAGGCATACAACAAAGGGCTCTGGAATCAAATTTCATTTCTCTCCATGCTCTGGAAATAAATTTTTTTCCCTTTGTTTGGTGATCCAATGGAAATAAGTTTGTCACTCATTTATGTTGTGCTCAAGGAGTGCTCTTACTACTCCTCCTAGGTTTTAGCTCTTAGTGAAGTTTTAACTGTTACAATAAGAAGTAAAGACATTAATATATAGAAATTACATTATAAAAATGATATATTTAACAAAATAATCACTTATGACCAACTCACAATCACTCTCCATGATGGAAATATTTTCACATCGATGCTAAGAAGTGCTCAAGCCTTGTATAAACCATCCAAATAGGAATTAAACTACGAATCAATAATGGTTTGATTTTTCACTAGAACTAACATCTATAACAACAAATGTAAATTGAAATTTAGTAATTTACCTCATACCTCCCCTATCAGAGCCATCGAGGATTGTATAGCGGATGAAACACTGATATCCATTGCTCGTGCAACATTTGGAGTTGTTTCCACAACCAACATATGAAAATAAAACAACAAATTATTCAATCACAAAAAAATTACAATAGTAATCCACGTCACATGACTTATAATGTATGAGATCTAATGAACTAAATTTTGAGTACAAGTATTAAACTATATATCTCTAATTATCATGCTTACTATTTTCCCTATCCATATATTTCTAATTATCATGCTTACTATTTTGCCTAGCTAAAACAAATTGAGTGGAAGGGTGCCTTGGTGAATGATGAAAGAGTGGATTCTTTAGTGACTCTAATTAGGTTTCTTGTGTACGGATTAGTCATTTTTTTTGATAAATAACATGTTTGAAGCTTGAGGATGATAAGAAGAAGTATTGAAATGAGCTGGCTTGTTGTTGCCTTGTGGTTTACAAATGAAACAATGTGATTTTTGATGAAAAGAGAAAGAAATTTTAGTTGCTTATTCAATTTGATCTTCTCCTAATTCAATTGGGTCATATGTTGGTGCAGGAGCACCTAGGTCATCAAATAATTTTCAATTTTGCAAAAGGGATGAGTGTTCAAATTTGTATTGAGTCAATCACAAAAGGTCATGGAAAAATGATGTAAAGTGCATGTTCAAGGTCATATGAGGTCTTATTTGAATGTATTTAAGGTGACGGGTAAGTTCTAGGTGGTCAAAGTGGGAAAATGAAAACAATGCAATAATGTAATATTGTTAAAAGTTGTTAAATTGACAAAAACAAGGAAATCAAGCATATTAAGGGTTAAAAGGGGTAGTTTCAACCAATGGAAAGATAGTTATGGAAAATGAAATATCTTTAAAAGGAATGTAAAGGCAAGAAAAAGTAGAAGTTTGTGTTCTTGTAATTAGATTTTGAAATAAAAATTCCTTATTTTTGAGTTTGCAACATTACTCCATTGTTTTGTTTTATTGTGTTGATAATTTAGGAACACCCAAAGTTAAATCATAGTGTGAATACATGTAAAGAGGAGCTAGTTCCAATTTCAAGAGTTGGAAGGTTAGTTTTAGGAAACAAAAGAATCAAAGGTAGTGTTAAGTGCCCGATAAAGTCCTTTTAGAAGCAAGTTTGAGAGTCCAATAGGGTTTTCTTCACTAGTCCACTAATGTAGGTCAAGTAAATTTGTGGAGTAGGTTAATGTTAGGTTTTTTTTCATGTTTTGATGATTGTAAGTGCAGGGAAAAGCAAGAATACCATGGCGGAGTTGCTGCTACACTAGAAAATAGAGGATTTCCTACACAAAGTGATGCTACAGTCATGGGTCATGAATAAATAAAGGTTGCAAAGGCTTGGAAATGATGTAGAAGGTCTTGGAAGAAATAAAAAATCATGTTCCAGGTGGTGGCTAGAGAAATCGAGGTTCGCAAGAGTATTTTTCACAAAACCCTCCTTCATTTGTGTTTTTACACCCTATAAATGAGGGTTTATTGGATCAGAACATTTTCATGGTTTTCAATCCCTATAAATGGTGAAATATTGAGTTATAAGACACTATTGAAGACATTTTTGAGGTTTTGAGTGATTTGGAATGGTTTGGAAGGGTCTCGTTTGTAAAACAGGCCTAATCTACTAGCCTTTCTTTAGAGGAAAGTCTGAAATATGATGATTTTCTTTATGTAAAACATCTAAGAACTTTGATATGTTGTGATGTGCTGGAAAGTGTTTCTAAATGTTCATTTATTTTCTTAATAAACTTTGAGATAGGAATGTAACTACCCGATTCAATGGTTGGGAGACCTACTAGAGGAATATGATATTGTCTGATCAAAACAAAGATGTTTGTTTAAATAGTGGAAAGGATGATATTGAGTGCTTGGTTACTATCAAACTAATGATATGATTGATATTACTAAATTTGGTTAAGGTGTATAAGATAGGTTTGGTGACTTTGATGGTTGGATGGGTGAGTATTATGATGCCTTTTGAGAAAATTGGTGATTAACCACAAGATGATACTCAAAATTCTGTTGTAGTAGGAGTTTGTAACATGTAAATAGACTACTAAAGTCAAATGATGGTGAGTATAGTGCTTGATAATGGATTGATAACAATGAGGTATGGTTTAGTTGATTTGTTGCCTTGGTGAATAAATGAAAGGATGAATTGTTCAAGTGTCAATAATCAGGTTTATGTTGTTTTTATGGTGGTTGAGAATGATGTCAATCTAATTGATTAAGTAAAAGTTTTCTTATATGGTTTTTTCTTTGAATTCAAGTCAATTGGAATATTGATTAGTGGAATGATGAATGATGGCCTATGGAATGGCTAAGAGAATTTGAGTGGATTTTGGTTGAATGAAAAGTAGATTTCTAATGAAATTATATTTGATCTTCTCCTAATTCTATTTGTGATTGAAATCCCTTGAAGAAATGATGTTGATGGTGTTTGTTGGATTCTCTGCATCAGATGTACCCTGATGATTAAGTGTTTTGATATGATGCTCTACATCACTAACTACCTCGTCTATGCTATTGCTTACTATTATGGTTTCATAGATTTTTTCCAAGCATCCATAGTTTGTCATGCTGGTGCACCTTTGCAAGCACATGCCTCCATGTGAAGTAATTGCATTGTGTTTCTTATGTTGACTTTCTAAACAACTATATCAAGTACAGTTGAAATCTTGTCATCTATCAACATCTAGTTATTAGTTATGGAATTTGAAGTAATGCTTTGAGTTTGAATGATGTGTAATGCAACATAACCAACAATATGAATATAAACTACACAAATATATTAAGTAGAATTCATTAGTTAAGTTATATTTATTCTATTACCTCTGTGTACATTTGAGTAAATTCACTGGCACTAGGAGGTATTTGCTTGAAACCTCCAATATTAGCCTGTTCAACATCCAAAATCACATATTAAAATACCATTCATAAAACAATGCTATAACATGTAATAAATTTGTAATTGTTTACTAGTTACATACCCCAATGATAGGTGTATTGCATAAATAAGTAGGTGGAGGACCGGTGTATCTAGTCTCAACACTGTGACCCTGTAGTTTTATTAAAATAATAAAACTAAATTAGTTAATCTTGCATTTCAAAATCAAAATTTAATAAATTAAATTCAATGAACATGCTAAATTTTACCTGACTATCAATGCCATATGCATGATGCAAAATGTCAACCATCCTCTCCATCCTCATAGTAGCATATGGATCCTATGTAGCAACATACAAATCTTGCGAGTAGCCTCCTGACTGCCGGTGGGATCATATGAACAAGTCGCCCGGCAAGATTGAAACACATGGGTTTGAAGGCCACCACCTGAAGACTCCCTTGGATGGTGTTGTACAATAGGGATTATATGAAGGATGACACTCCAGGTCAAAGTGTTGATCACCTGCAATGTCTCTATGTTGGCACTCTCCTTTGCAACAAAAAACATAACAATGTGCTCACGAGGTGGCCTAGCAAGAGGTTGTCTCCCTTGCTGCATAGGATTTGACTGTGCACTAGGCCTATCTTGAGCTGACCCCCCACCTCTCCCCTGGAACTCCATCATATCAAAATAATTTGGGATTTGGTTCAATACGAAATCACTGTATAGTTTCCTAAGAAAATATTGGGGGATTTCACAATTGTTGCACAGTGGGTAATCAAAGACCAAGTACCATGTATCATAAAAATGACTCCTAATCTCTTAGTGGTGGCACCGATGAATATGAAACCTATTTGCATTGAGGCTAAGATTTTGATTTGTTCTAGGGTCAATGAATAAAGTGCACAAATCACCTTTAGTAATTTTTTAAATCTTTTACTTCTTTATATGATAGTTTATCTGCATAATAGGCCCTAACTGCCTACCTCCTATCTTGCCATCCCGTTATTTGTTGGGTTATTGAATTTAAATTTTTTAACATCTCTTTCATTGAATTTTCTAGTGTCATTCTTTCTGTGGTTGAAGCATTTGGATCACTCAACCTACTGATAAGATCCTCAATTTATTTTTTGTTGTTCTCAATTTCACTCAAATTTTGTTGAGTGCCAGGAGGGTGTTGACTGATTGGTAGGGGAGGTTGATTTTGTTGAGGAGGATTTTCCTGTTCTTCTTGTTGAGGATTTTGAGGATTTGCAGAATCATTTGCATCTCCTACAAATTTTAAAAAAAATCAAATCTAACCTAAAACAAATGAAATCAATTTGAAACTAAGAAATTCAAAACAAATAGCAAACAATACTTACCTCCTGCACCTCTTCATTGTCGTGGTGCCATCTTTGCAAAGGAAAAGCAACTGTTGTTGATGAATTTTGTAGAATGCCTCCTCCTAGAATGCAAGCATGAAAATAATGGTTTTTGGCCGTGGCCAGAGTAGAAAAATAGACAACAGAAAGTGAATCACTTTCACTTTTTGTTTTTCTTTTAAAATGACATAACATGAGTGCATTATAAGGTGCTTTCTTTTCAATTTTTTTTTGGAGTTGGCCACAAAAGTGTAACCCAACTTCATGCACCCACCCAAATTTAGAGAGTTGACAATTTAGATAAAGAAGATTAATAAAGGTTTCTATAATAGAAGAAACTATTGAAGCAAACAACTTTTTACATGATAAAAAAATGAAGCATACATGGAAAAAAGGGATGTACCGTGGGAGAGACAAAATATCTCTCCAATACCTAATTAGTTATATTGCAATACAAAATTCAAAAGAAAAAGTACATTAAGATTAATAAGGAAATATTAAGCCATTTTGATTTTTATGACAAATCAAGCAATTACATAGATTGATAGGCTCACATAAAACAATTAGATCTACCATTACTGTCAACCCATTCTAAATTTTGAGGAATCTAGGTGCATCTTTATTGCTATTATGTACATACTCATGCTTTCATATTATTTATGAAAGAGCATAATTTAATTTTCTATTATGCATTTGCTATTTTTCAATTCTTCAAAATGATAATATAAAAAAATATTGCAAGATGATTACCAATAAATGACCATCACCTACTATAAACAGTGTTGAGGGGACTGCAAGCTAATGAAAAATGGGTTCTTGTGAGCCACTATTCATGAAAAACATATCACATAAATTTCCTCATGCTAAACACACACTTCATTCCCAAAAAATGATATCTAATAATAATTGAATTCAAACATGTGCCAATTGACTACAAGATAACATGGTGCAACAATAACATCTTCAACAGCTTCAAGGCAACTCCCAATTTCAAGAAGCAACTTCCTAAAAATCATACGATGGCATGTGGGATTCACTTTCTAAGATAGATCAAGTTGACATAATAGTTAGCAACTTAGTAGTGATGACCAGTTTCTAAGATAGATCTTTTCAAACACCTTTTTTGTCAGTGATGAATATAGAAAAAGAATACAATGGTATGTGGGAATAACTAACCTTTGCAATATTTCATGGCTTTACAGAGAGGTATTATAATATCAATGAATTCTTGCCCTTCTTTGAGAGGTAGAAAATTATTTACAACAATATCTTTAAATGAACAAGCCTTTCTAGTCTAGTACAAACTTGATGATAGCCTATTTGGTAGTTCATTTAGGAAAGGAGAAACTTATTGTACAATAATTGATGCCCTTACTTCATTAAAATAAGGGTTTTCATGGGCAGCACTAATTGTGTCCAGGAGAGAGGATAGAGAGCTATTACAAACTAGGTATAAACTATTATTGGGAGCTTTATTGGCTAGCAACTTGAAAAAATCCAAAAGAATAGGAGAACAATAGTATTGAATATGATTTGGAAAACAATCATATCATTGGATGACATAAACAACTTAATACATTATTCTAGACACTTATAATTGTTATCTAGGGGGGAAAGCAGTAGCATCACCAAAGCTTGGGTAGCTCTTGCAAGCTGAAAGACTTGAATATGATTTGAAGGAGGTACTAGGTTTGCAACCATGTTCAAGAAATATTTTACTCGGTGCTAGACCATATCTTGTAGCACATTTGGTCTATCACTTTTGCTACATAGCAACCAAATAGTGCTCACTAAATCATTAACAAGCCTCCAAGAAAGTTGAAGTGCTATGCTTCTCATGTGACCAACCAAATGAAGCATTGCATCATTAGTAACATTATAGTCTGCCAAAGTTTGATCCTATTGTAATTACTTTCCATAGTAGATGAGACATTGTTCATATGTGGGTAACCCAGTTCTTCACAAGATTATCCTATGAATAGAATCAACTGTGATCTTGAGCACACCCCTCATCTCCTCATAAATTAGGCTAATTATATGCTTCACTCCTCCTCACCCGACAAGCCACTGAATTGCGGGCTTGGTAATACCTTAAAAATGAAAAGACAAAAAATCAAAATGTTATAATTAATTCTGAAAATGGTTTGTAAATTAATTGTTTCCTATATAGTCATTTTATTTACCTAAATATTATCTCTCCAAACCTTTATGTGCCGCTTTTCTCCCCCCTTTCCTAGGTCCTTTCCACCTTTTCCATGTCCTAACATATTTCACCTAGTGACAAAAAGGGGAAAAAGTTAAATAACAAAAAACTAGATTCTAAAAGAAATTTGGTCAAATTTTACACAATAACCCAAAAAGCCACTGTGCAACATAGACAATTTTAAGATACAAAAGAGATTTTTAAAAGTAAAATAGGATTTTAATTGATTCTTCACAAATATCAACAATAAAATCCTAGAAAATAATTAGGGTTCTATCTTTTTTGCAAACTCAAAAGCAAAATCACAAAAAAATATAAGGGCTTTGATCATTTTTTTGAAAGTTATATACTAAAATGCTACCAAATTCAGAGTCTCAATGGATTATTCGCTAAATAAATATCAAACCCTAGATTTTAAAAAATTAATAAGATAACAAAAAAAAGCAAGGCTTTTATAGATTAAACACAAAACTTGAAAACAAAACCTTAAAAACAAAAAAATCCAACATAATTTTAATGATTTGAAAACCAAAACCCATGAGATTTTCTAAGTAGCAAAATGACTGAAGGTACAGATAGACCTATGGAGAGAGGATTTTGAGGCTTTTGAGCCCCTATTTCCAACTTCCACCATTTCTACATAGCTTCAAAAATTGATGCACAATACTATATGAATCTAGTGTTTGGAAATTTAAAAGAAAGTATTTAGAAAACCATATAAACCTAGAGTTTGAAAGTATTAAAACAAAGAACATAGAAAATATGATTTAATTGAAGAAATTACCAATTAGTGATGAGCTAATTCCACTGTTGTAAGGGTTTTCTTTGAAGGGTTTGTAGTTTTTCTTCTCATTCAAAGATCTCTGAGTGTTTACACAAATTTCCCAGTAATTTTTGTGATGAAAAAACCAAGTGAATGCTTGATGTAATTCTTCCATTTTATAATATGCTAGTTATTTTTAATCAAACCAGTGTAGAAGAGAGGGAAACAGGGGTTTAGTCCATTGTGACTTAGAGAAATGAAGTGTATGCTATCTAATCTACATTAAAGAGTCAATTGATAGTCGAACTAATATATGTGCAAGTGGTGAAGGCATTATTAATGTGAAAACAATAAGATGATTGTTTTCACTCACAATATTCTCTACAATATTACTTGTAGCCCCAAAGCTTTGGAAAACCTAAAAGAGAAAAAAATGGATGTAGAGATAACCTCTCTTTGAGGAATTATGTCAAATAGTTTACATTCCTTTTCTATGCTTCCACATTTTGCATACATGTCTACTAGAGCATTTCCAACTATAATATTTGAAAAAAATCCTCCTTCGATAAAACTTTGATGGTTGTCCATACCCTATTCCAAAGCTCCCATTTTGGCACAAGCAAGGAGGATACAGGTGACGGCTATGGAATTTGGCTGTACACCTGCCAATTACATTTTCTTGAATGATTCTAATGCCTTTTCAAAAATCCATTTTGTACATATCCTACAATCATTGCCTCTCTCTCCCTTGATGGTGATGTGCAAAAGTAAATGAAAAACAACAAAAAATGAACAATGTAGATGGTTTTCATCGTCTTTCATCCCAACTCCTAATGTCTGCGCCATTGATCTAAAAATCACTCGGGCTTTGTCCAATGAGTGTACAAAAAAAATCAAGTGTCAGCAGGTAGTAACATATCTGACTAGTAGTTGTGCAGCTCCAAAGCTTCCATAAAGCCAAGTTTAATATAACCACTTTTGTGAGATACAATAGTAAAAAGCATCAAACAAAGGAAACCATTTTAATCATCTCTAGGCAATATGAATCATTGATTGCCAATCTTAGCTTGCTCTTCTTCAAATTCGATACACCTTCAACATAAAATATAGCCAACAATTTCACTTTGAGGAGCATATTTTAATTTTTTCATTGAATTTATATAATATGATCTAAAGTATTAATTTATAATTATTTAGTAATTTTACTTTAATAATTTATGTGTTATGTTGGTTAGTTAATTGCTAATTTGTATAGAAAAAGTAGTTGTAAATGTTAAAAGACTAGTGATCTTTATAAATATCACCAAATAATGTTATTTATATTTGAAGAATCTCGATATAATATATGTTTGTATGTTTTTTTTATATCATCTTATAAATTTAAACTTCTATTATTTGCTATGGATTTGATGATGAATCTTATAATGGTACTGCAGACCAAATTCTCTACAGGTTATTATGAAATTCTTTCATTGAAGTTCTTGCCTTGCAATATATTTCATGCTTTGGGGTGCCTTGCGGCCTCTTCCTTGTGTTTTGGATATTTCTAAGTGATCCCATAGACTTCACATTTTCTTTGCATAGAGCCTCATTGAAATGTGCCACATGTCAACACGATGCGAGTTCAAATAGGACCACGACCTCTTTCTCTTTTGGAGGCGTGTGAAGCCGTTATGTAGTGGCCCGCGCACGTTATTCTTTGAAGCAGTTGAAAGCGAAGCATACCATGTGTCAATATTGCGAGAATTCTTAAAGGCAAGTCTTGTCCACGTCCCATGTTTTTGACATACGAATTTCTTAAAGGAGAAAAGTGAAGGGAGTTAGAGCAACGTTAGAAGGTGCTAGTTGAAAGCTGTGTGGAAGCACAGGCTTGTTTCGAGCCCGAGAAGGAATTAAAAGCGCACCATTCACTATTATAAATATGGAAGGGTGCTGGAGGATGTCGCATGTCAAAGCTCAAGAATGGGAATGCCATTGCCGCTTAAAATATCACTTGTCCAAGCAGACACAACGATTTCCATAATGCTCCATGTCTTGTGTATCGTATTTTGGCTGTCAGGAGGGTCTTGATTAGGCATGGTGCCTATTTATTCTTGAGGTTTTGTAAGAGGGCATTCCTTTCATGATCAGTTGGTATCCGCAATAGAAAGTTTTCATAGAGGAATTGGTTGAAAGGAATGAGTTGGGATATTTTGTTCCATTTCAATCGGATTTCACTAACTAAAATATTATTGCAATATGGGTTTGTCAAAGGGAGAATTGATTTCTGTTGGCTTTATGCAAATTTCCTTACAAGTTCTTTGTATGATGGTTTAATGCCACTATTTATATTTTTGTCTTTTGCATACCCAGGTGGTGGGAGGAGGTTTTTGCTTATTGCTTCCCTTGTACTTTATAAAAGGGAATTTTGAGCCTCTCCCCGGGGGTTCATGATTTTGGCAGTAGTTGTTCACCACTTTTGTAATACTTACGAGATTAATTTTCAGGGAGTTTTTATTTTCATCTGATCTTAGCATTTTGTATCTTTTGAGTCAATTAATAGGAAGTAAAATATATAAGATTGTGTCAAGTTTGTCTTTGTTGTGTGTTTTATTTTCTGTTTATGCTAGCTTGATGCTAGGTGTCATTTATCAATGGATATGATCTTGACAACTAATGATTAATAAGTTTTAGCTTTTATGGTTTTAAGTATAAGATTACAGATATTTGAACCATGTTCTGCACTTTTTCATTTCTACAATTATTTATGTTAGATGTCATACTATGATTGTTGGTGAGCAATTTGTGCAAAAGATTTAAGAAGCTAAGAGAATAACCAAGGAGTATCATACTCTATCAAACCTAAGTGGGTGCTTATCACGACCTCTCTTTGTTGTTACTATTCAAATTTTCTATTCATATTTATCAAAATTTAAATTGTGGTAAACTAATATCTTGTACCTATAATAAATTTGAAAATCAAGTCAAAAATAATAATTAACTTCATAGTAAGAAAAAAAAGCTTCCACGTCACATGAAAATTAGATGGTTACCTGTTCAAAATTCATGACGGTAAACTTAGAAGGTGATATTCATTCCTGCAACCCCATTACATTAAACTTAACCTGCGTACTTCTCCCACATATCCTAAGTCTTTAATCATTAAATTGAAACCAACTAAAACTTGATTTTGGAAGTTTTGAAGTAAAAGGCACCATGTATACTTGTCGACCAAGTTTCAACACACTATCCACCAGCCGCCCAACGCTGACTTCGATCACCTCATCTAGGCCTGGAATTTGATGGTCTATTTGACCGTTTTTTGAATTTTAGACCGTATATTACAACTATAAAATTTATTAGACTGTATAGTTGGACTTGCTAAATTTTTATTAAACCGTAAAAAATTATTATAAGCAAAATATAATATAGTATTTATATTTGTAATATATATCATTTTATAATTTTTGTTATAAAAAAATGAATTAATTTACAATAGAATATAACTTTTTTAAATATTTTCTAATATGAATTTAGAAACTTTGAGATTTTTATAATAGTTATCTTTTTTTATATTAATATATGTGATTTATATTATTATTATAAAAATATATATTAGTTTAGAATCTTTTCAAAACAGAATATAATTATTTTTAACTTTTAGAATATATTTAACAAGATTTGTTTTTAATATGAACTTAGAAACTTTTGTTAATTGTTAATTATATCAGTAGATTTTTATATTTATTATTAATAATTATAATTGTTTTCTGATTTTTCAAGATATTGCATTTATAAAAGATTGTATTTAAAAATTCGTAAATTAAACATTTTTTTTTACAGGCATTTAAATGACCAAACTGTCATAAAAAAATTATTTGACAGGTAGGGGTGGCCGTCAAATTCCAGGCCTGGGTCACTCCTCATCCAGTCCATATTATTCACATTGGATTATAATTCAACTGCCTATAATAAATTTCAGAGCTAACTCAAACTACAGTTTGCAACGAATTTAATACAACTTTATGTATAAATCTAGTGGACATGCCTATGTTTAGCAGCGCTCCAATCCTATGTTTCTGTGTTTTCTGGTTTGTAAGTTTTGTGCTCTGTCTTTAATGGATCAGTGATCAGGCATTCAAGCCTTGAAAGGTTCCAGAGGAGTGTTTGTCGCAGATCGAGCAGGGAGGAGACATGTTAACCTAGACATTCTTTTGTCTTAGATCTCAGTCAGGATTTAGCGCAGCCAAGTAAGTATCCATGATCACCATTCCTATAAGAGATACATACGCATAATGTTATTGTGATGGTTGGGGCTACATTACGAATTCATACACTTATGAATCACCATAGTTGGTTTTAATTTGTACATTTAAATTGATGAATAAGCAATATACCGGAGATCGCATACTATAGAAAAAGAGAAATATAATTTCTTAGGGAGAATAAAATGAACAATATCGATTTTCTTCTTCTTGAGAATGTTATGTCTTGAATCCAAACATAGGAGTCTCTGACCTGCGATCAAACTGGAAGAAATGAAATAATCATTGGAGTGTATCAAAGATCTTATACCTGGTACATGAATGCATTACTGCTAATTTAACAGGCATGAAAATCTATTATGCATCTACCTAGCATACCCAATAATCGCAATAAATGGAGTTACTTCTTAATGTTCTCTATCCCCGAAGTATTATCTCATAATTAGCTAGTCATATCGCAATATCCATAGGTAGAGAGGAATAGGTCTTACGCTTACTAATTGCAAGTACTTGATAGTTTCTAAATGATCTATTTCGTGCATAATCTGCTATCCCTACAAATCCATGAGTCCACATTCTTGAGGGCATGCATACCAAGGTTTTAAAATTCCTTCCCTATGCTTTTGATACTTCCACACAGCTCTACTAAACAAGTGTGAAAATGACCTCCGATAGATATACATACATATCCATAAATTGTGCAACTTGTTCCACATGTTATTCATCACATCACTTTTAGATTTATAGTTGATATGGGCAAATGATAATGGTGTCGATACCCATTGAAAGTTCTTTAATTAAAGGGGTTATTTGTTGTTTTCCACAAATTATAGTTTTGAAGTATAGATTTGGTCTACAATGAGTTGTTGCTCTGAGCATGGGAATGGGCTGTTGACGCTATTGAATCTCCAAAACTTATACGTCGAACTCTCCTTATGTTTAATCTACAACCAAATTAATCCTTCAAATTTCCTTTAGGAATTTAGTCTTCATTTATCCATACAAATTTTCTTGTAAAACTAAATTACCACAGGCCCTCGGATGAATAGAATAGGGATTTCACGGACTTTATACCTAGCAAGCTAATTGTCAATTTTGGTCCTCAACAAGTGGTCGAATGTGTAGAATGATTCCACACTAACTATTGAAGTGTATTTAATTCTTAACTTTTGAAAATAGGATCACTTAGGTTAAAAAATTAAAATAGTGAGTGATGTCTATTATTAGATTATTAATGATATTATCTTATGAAAATTGGTTAATCATAACTATTATCAAAATCCAGATCATTAGAAATAATAATACTATTTTTAGTTGTCAATTTACTTTTAAAAGGTATAAGTTAAATGAGCATGTCTAGTACAAATTTTTCTTGTCTTGATCAATGAATTAATATAAGTTATGTGTATTCATTGACAACATTACATGGTTATAGCATTATTTTAATAAGCTGTTATCTCTAAGATGGTACTAAGTTTTCATGAGCATATAAATTGATAATTGTGAATCATTCATTTGATTAGTACTATCTTATTTAATAATAGGATTATTAGCTTACATAAATATTTGTGATCAAGAGCACTTACAAGATTTTACAAGAGCATTCAAGAGTTATTATCAATCCTTTTGGAGGATTATTCAAGTATTAATCATCATGTCAAACTCGTCATGCATCATGTTTGTTTTTGAGCTAACATTTGTGATGTAGGGTTTTATGATTCAAGCAAGAATTCAAGTCAAGATCCATAACATTCAAGAAAGATTCAAGATCCACATTCTTTCTAGCTATTGCATACAATATTGCAACCTTTTGATCGAGGTTTGGTGAGTTGCAACATTTCATATTTGTTCATTCATCATTCCTTCTATTTGATTTCATTTCAAGGTTTGATTACCAAAATGGGGTTTGACCAAGGAAAACCCCTATCCACTAACAAAACAACTATTTTTCTCTCTCTTTGATGTGTGATTTGCAGATCTAGGTGGTTTAGGTTTAAGATCCATTAAAGAGCAAGGTTGGATAAAAGGGTCAAGTTGCAAGTTGTTAAAGTTTTTGCCTACATTGCAAGATCATAGAGAGTCAAATATAGGTTGCAATTCAGAGTTTCAGAACTAGATATTTGGTAGGAAGGAATCTATAGGAGATCATTAAAGGATATCAAAGTTTTAGAGCAACCTTGATATTGGGACTAAATCACCACTTATGGTGTATGAGTCCTAGTATACCTAAATTCAAACATTTTCTATAGATCTTGATTCAGCAGTTCCATATTCCAACTTCTATTAGAAACCCAAATCTGGGACTAAATCACCCAACCTAGTGTATGAGTCACAATAAGCATTAAAGTAAAAAAAATTAGGATTTCAATTCTTCATTCAAATTCCTTCAGTTTCTAGGTGCATCTCTGTACTTTCTTAGTCATTTATTATGTATTTCAATTTCGTAATCTAGATCATATAGTTAGGTTTTACATATCTTTTACATTCCTATTATTTCCAATCTCTTTCTTGGTGGTGAAACCTCATTTAGTCTTTTATCACACCCTGGACACCCTTCTTATAGATCTCTCTCCCTCATTCCATCCTAGGATTGAGATCTCTATGGTTTCCTTGAATGAAACTTGTAGAAAATTGGTTGGTTCTATCTCCCAAAGCATAGATACCCTACACCATATTTTCTAGGTTTCAACCACCAAAAACATATTTCAAAGAGAGGTTTGGTAGATCTAAGTGTTGGCCCATTAACGATAAGGAAAATGGGTCCTAGGTCACTTACCTAGGACACACATTGGACAAGGTGAAATGATATGTAAACTCAGGGGCATACGACAAAGTGAGGACCCATTCACCATATGGCGAATGGGTCCTAGGGCACCTACCTAGGACACACATCTTCCAAACTTGAGTGATGTGTAATGGAATTTATGAATGTTAGGTTTTATCCCTTAGAATTTGTATTTAACTAGGCTTGGATTTGAATTAAATGGGCCAAATAAGGTAAATTAACCTAAATTAATTAATAAATCCCTAGATTAGTGTGAAAGTGTAAAGATACACCTTGCAACACCCTAAATAAGGCACAATTAAGTCCATTTTATTAAAAATATCCCTAAACTTAATGTGAATATTAAAAATATATTACAACACTAAATTAAAGCAACATTAGGCTCATTTTAATATTAATTATTCCAAAATTAAGTGTGGAAAAGGGATATTTTTTCTGACACTCCATATCCTATAGCTAAGAGTGTTTAGTTTAGTAGAAGTGGTCCATCATTAGGTATGTGCAAGATGATCATTGAAAAAATAGGCCCTTAAGTGGCAAAAAATTTAGAAAAATCAGATTTAGGAAACTTGATGTAAAAATTTGAATAAGTTATCTACATTATTTCAAAAATATGTAAGAATAGAATCTGTAGAAAATTAAATGTAGTTTCTAAACTACTAGGTTTATTTAAAAAATAAAAATCTATTTGGTGAAAATTTGAAATTTCAATGCAGTAGTACTTAAATTTCAGGGAAAAAATAAGAAGTAGGTGTCTGTCTAACCATCCTACCACAATAAAATGATAAAAAAAATTTATAATATTTTAGACATAAGTAGAGGACTCATGTCCGAATGTGATGCATATTTTTTTGTAATTTTTTCCAAGTAAATAATTAATTATGAATTTTTTATTACAACTTTTTAAAAATATAAAAAACTCGCATGTCTGACCACCTTAACTTGGTCAAAAATTCATGAAATTCAATTTTTCTTTTTTTAATCCTATAGTATGCAAAGCGTAGAATGTGATGTATGTTTTGGATTCCAAAAATGTGATACCGTTCGAAAGCTATAGATGTTTTTCAATTAACTTATCAATTAGGATTTTAGTCATAATTCAAATAGAAAATGAATAATAATTATTTGTTAAATTCAAAGTAAAGCATAATTTATATTGGTGGAAAGTTGAGAATCTCCTTTAAAATCCCTTTTCATTTCATCAATTTTGGGTAAAAGAAAAGTCGTCAGCCACATACCCTACAAATACCCATCATATCGCCACTTTTTGACCCATCATGATCCTGCACATATCCCATTAGAGAATTTAATCTTTCTTCCACTATACAATACCCAACAAAGGATGAAAATAAATAAGCGGATTACCTACCCTAAATATTGAGAAGTTTAAATTAAAATCCCATAAGGATGTTGAAGAGGAGAGTTTAAATATTTTGAAGTGTTTTAAGGAGGAGGTAGAAGATGTTGGAAGAATGTCATTAATGTTTTGTTGGCAACATGAGCATGATGGATAAGTACAAGGTATATTACTATGTGTTGCAAGTGTTGTCATTAATGTCAACATTGCATCTTGATATGAAGATTTTGGTGCAAATCATTTTGGTTGGTTCTAATAGGTCTTGAATTGATTACAATATATAATTTTTCAATATGGTTTGATCTGGAGAAGTTAGTCAAGTGTTGGAAATGGACTCAGTGTCAATTTTGTTAATTCAGTGTGATAGAGCATTTTTTTTGGGTCCACACTAATCCACAATTGAAGTTTAAACTATGTGCTTCTAACATTATTTTGTTGGTTGTTAGAAGTATTTGATTCCAAAATTTCATCATGTTTTGGCTTTTGGTTTGAAATATCTAAGGAACATAAGTTCGGTCTGGCATTTTACAGTTATTTTATGTACAGTAAGTGTATTTGAGTGGGAGAGTTCACACTTCTTTGCAGATAAGTTTTTGGATTTTTCCTTTTGAGGATAAGTTGATAGATGGAAATGGTGTACAAATTCCAGTTGGTGTTGAGTTTTGAGGTCCACATGTTTGAATGTGGATACATAGTTGAAGAATTTTGGTATTAGGTCTTCTACAGTGTTGACCTAATAAGTGTGAAGGCATGTGAAAGCTAAATAAGTGTTGTAGTATTATGTGGGATCTATTATAGGTCCATGCTGACCTATTTCAAGTTTTCTGATTTTTGAACCTTGGTGCAAAGCATGTGAGAAAAGGATTGAAGCCGAAAAGTTATGTTTTGAATATTACATCTAATTAGGTTGAAATTGATGTTATGCTTGAAGTGGATATGTATGTTAGATATTTTCTAGTATTTTGAGGTGTGTGATAAATGAATTGTGAATGTCATACATGTTAATATTATCAAACCAACGCAAATTTTAGTTGTGAATTTTGAATAGAAATTAAAGTGATGTGAATATAGAGGAAACCAAAGTGTTAGATCAAAATTAGATGAACTGTGTAGAGCTAGTTTATTGAGTTGTGCTATAGAAAAAAGGACCTCTTGCTTGACATGGGAATAATTCACGATAAAATGGACTTAATGAGGCCTTGATTCAAGTGTTGTGAGGCATTTTACGCATCCACACTAGGTCTTGGACCCTTGCAAATTAAATAACATGCTTTTAACGATGTCTTGTGAAGGTGTTGTAAAGTCTTGTAATGGACTTTCACACTTTTCTAGACTTAATGAACCCATTTTCTCCATAATTCAACATTATAAGATGTGTTCAAATGCTTTATTACATCAATCTAGAAGGTTTTTGAATTAAACTTAATGTTAAACTAGTGTTGTAATGTGTCTCACACATTCACATTGGTTCTTGTGCCTTCCTAGGCTATGTGGACCTCATTTTAGTGTTGTAAAGTGTATTTAATCACACTTTCACATTGAATTCTATGTCCCAATCCCTAATTAACCTTTACATCACCACTAATAGGCCCCTATTAACCCATATTGTGCATCTCAAGGCTTAAATTGATAAAATACCCAACAAAGTTGTAATTTAAACCTTATTTCCTTATCTCTTGGTTTCCTAGTTGTCAAAATGTCCCATGTGGGACCCATTCCCCATCCATGGCAAATCAATCCCATCTAGGTGGGACCCATTCTCCATGGGTGGCGAATGAGTCCCATTTGGCCCAATTTTGACCTTTGAGTGGGAAAAAAGTGAAATTTAAGTTTAATCTCATTACATGTCAGGTTGTGATGAGGTATTAATGGGTAAAATAAGTGAAATTTCTATAAATATAAGTATTTTAACCCTAATTCACATCTCTTACCATTCATTCATCCACCAATCCTCCATCTCAAGTCAAGCAACTTAGGGTTTTATCACTTCAAGTCACCAAGATATCAATTTTTAGACCTTCAAGGGCAGATCCTTCATGTTTGCTTCAGAATTTCAAGATCAAACATCATGAGAAGGTAATCAATTCCATTATGGCATGTTTCATTCCATTCTTTCATCATTTTGGTTTAATTACCTAAAATGGGTTAGACCAAGGCAAACCCCCATGCCTTAACATCCAACATTTCTTCTTCTCTTCTTGTGTGTTTGTAGATCTAGGTCTCTTGGAAGCTTGGAAATCCTTAAGAATAAAGTTGCAAGGTTTCTCAAGTCTTCTCTTCATTCAACAAGTAAAAAAATAAAAAAAACTCATTTTCAGGTTTGGAAATCAGAGTTTCGGAAGTGGACACCTGTAGCAAGCCAAAGTGCAGACCCAAAGCCCTAAATTCCACTCTTGAATATTCAAAAATTAAAAAGTGGAATAATTCGCCATGGGTGGTGAATCAGTCCCACTTCCAAGTCAATTTTGAGTTTTCTGCATTTTTAGATACCCTTTTGTTAGAAATAGGTTCTAGAATAGTTTTACAAAATTGGGACTAATTCGCCCAGAATGGTGAATGAGTCCCACCAGGCCTGAGAATTAGGATTATCAACATTCCATAAGCTACTTCCAATCTCCATCCACATTCTAGATGCACACTTTCAGTTTCATCAAGTTCTGTTACTATTTGCTTTCATTTCTAGGTTTTTTTGCATTACATAATGTGTTTTCAAACAAGTCACATTTCTTACGTTTTGCATATTTAATCAATCAATTTTAATACTTAATTTCATCCAAATCATTTCATTTAGACATAGTTTCATCATACATATCTTAAATTGAGTGAACCACCTAGACTTTTGAGTTGGGTTTATCTCTCTCCTTTTAGGTGAAACATCCTAAGAGTGCAAGAGTAGCCTATAAATCTTACCCAAAAATATATCATTCATGAGATTCATTAGACCTATATTTCATGCATACGATAGATGTTATTGTAACAATTGAAAATATATTGTGAGCTACCATCTCTCTTATATCTTTTTCTTTGGGGCAGTGAGTCCACCTACAGTGAGCACTTCTGTATATGTACCATAATCAGCATAATATATTGTGAGCTAATCCTTGCCGTGGTTTTTCTCATTTTTGGTTTTCCACGTAAAAATCCTAGTTTTCATGTGTTATGTGGTGTTGTTGATGTTTCATGGTTTCTTTCTTTATTGCAATTATATTATTTGGTGATTGGATGTTTAATGTTTGAATGGTTTAAGAGATTACTAATTCACCCCCCTCTCAGTATTCTAGGTGTTCAACAATTGTTATGAGAGATTGGCTCCTTGGAAGGAGCTTAATCACTTGGGAAATATCTTGGAGATTAAACACATGGTTGATAGAAAAATTACTACTCCTTTGAAATAGATTCTTTTTTTTTGAATTATAAAGTAAGACTGTATGCTTGACAAAGATGGAGAACTCAAAGTTTCCCTTGAAGATCTTGAAAGGACTGAAGGTGAAAACAAACATCAGAAGGAAAATGTAAAAGGAGTTTAATGAATCAAAAAATTGAGAGAGAAAATCAAGAAGCTTAGAGAAAATCATAAGGAAGTTAGTGAACAATTAAAGTAAGCAAATGAAACCATCACTACTTTGAAAGTGCAAGTTGAAGAGATGAAAAGAATTAAGGAATGTTTGAATGCAATGGTGAAAAGAAAATTTGAGGAATGCACAAGCATTGAACTAGAAGTTGTGAATTTGAGATCAGTTGTGGAGAAAGTAATGAGTCTTGAATACAAATTTAAGATGAGTACTACAAAGCTTGATGAAATGATAGCAAATAAGAAAGGATCTAAGGCTAAAGGTGGATTAGGGTTCGAAATAGTAGAAAGTTCAAAGTCAAATTAGACATCAAATACTAAAAAGAAGATTGAAGATAAGAAGAATAATGGCAATTAGATTCAAAATCAAAGAAGACGACTGGTTAGACAACCAAATGCACAAAGGTACCCATATTTTAATGGTTTTTTCCATTCCTGCAATAAATTTGGACATAATGCAATGCAATGTAGAAGCAAAATGAATCAAAATGTTCCATCCTTTACTAGTCAATTCTTTACATGCAAGAAATTTGATCATAGAGCTAGTGAGTGTATAAGTCAAATGATGAATGATAATAACAATGGTAGAATGATTCAATCTTTCAAAGGCTACTATTATACATGTTATGAATTTGGGCATAAATCTAATCAATGCATATCTAGAATGAATGGAAGGAATATTGGTTAGAAGAATGTCACAGTTACAATTACAACAGGCCTGGATATATTGCTAAGTTTTGCAGAAGTAAAAATATGAGGAAGGACAATCTAGTGAGGAATTAACCAATAAAAAGGGCTGATCTGGTAGAAAAAAGAAGGAAATGGAAAATATTTGGAGAAAGAAGAGACTGAAGTCAAGGATGAATCTATGCCACCATCCAATGCAGATGTTTCCTTTGGAAACTAAGTTAATAGCTTTGGCTCAGGGGGGAACTTTAATGAATATCCTATATCCCCTACTAAAAAAGGGGTGTTGATGCCTCAACATGAATATATGTGATGTAGATCGCCATGTTTTATTTTTTGGTGAAGATTGTGGAAGAAAATATGATAATGTAGAAGTTTGTGTTCAAAGCATCAAAAGTTGATTGTGCATATAATGAAAGGGTTGCTAGATTTATTGTTTGAAGCATTCAATGTGAAATTAGGTCAAATCAAAGGATTATATGAGTAATTTCACTAAGAAAAAAATATTCATAATGAGCATTGAGAAGGAGCAAAGCAATGAATGAGTTAGCAAGGAAATATGAAATTTGGTGCATCAAAACCCTAGTTCAGTGAGTGAAAGAAAAAGGTATTTAAAAATCTTGTTTACCCTAGTTTGAAAGCAATTTGAATCTATTTTGTAATGGCTACATCGAGGGTAATTGAGATTACAAAGAAACTACAACCTAAGTTTAAGAAATATCTTACAAAATCAATAGAAGATGACCCGTTATGCATTTTTTCACATGTTCCATATGGGGTTTTGCCAATTGAGGATATAAAAATCTATATTCATGGAAAAATGGAAGAATTTGATCACACTAAGCTAGCAGATCTATGGATGAATGAATTGACTATAGACAACTTTTCCAAGTAAAGCTTGATTATCAAAACCTAGTCACAAAGAAATTGGATGTATGACAATAGCTTCCAAATTTTTGTTTTGATAGAAAGTGAGTTAAAATAGCATTAAGAAGATCCCATGACAAATTTGTTTAGACCAGCATTACTAACATGATAACTAAAGAAGTGATTAGAAAGGTTATAGGTCTATGCTCCATCAAACCTATTCCTATGTTGAAATTTGTCAAAAATGAAGTGGTAATGGAACTCACTAATGCAACATATGACAAGAGGGCTTTAGCAATAAATCCCATAAAGAATCTAGCTATGAGGTATGCAACAATTTTGATTGGATACAAAATCTATTTCACTAACAAAGATAATTTTGTGTTTTCCACTATAATTAATGTGGGAAATGAGATGGTTGAAAAAGGTGTAGATTATGATCTTTATGAGTTGCTAAGGAAATTATTGATGGAAAATATGAAGCAAACAAAGGAGAAGAAATATGCTTTCAAGTATGGTACTTTGGTTATGTGTTTACTATTCTACTTTTTAAAAGAACTCCCCAAAACCAAAGGAGTGAAATGGTTACAAGGAAGACCCATTGCTCATCATATTAGAGATTTCATGAGTAGTCTTGGTGATAGGAATGTATAAGATGAAGAAATTGCTACCTTCTTTGTAGTTTTTCAAAAAAGAATGCGTGAGAGAGACGAAATTCCAAGGAAAATGGTGGAGAAGTATAAATGACATCATATTTTTGGTTCATATTGATGAATGCATCAAGGAGATAGTTGAACCAGGGACTGTGTGGATCCATGCATTGTGATATGAGGTCATTGAACAAGAGACAACTAGTTTAGTTGACATTTTTTTAAAAAGTGCAAAGGATACAACTAAAGAAAGATATAATACTTATAAAGAGAAGTCCATGGAAGTGCACATGGAGCATAAAAACTAGTAATATAGAAGGTCAAAAATATGGTTGAAGAGATTCTAGAGGAAATGGGATCTCTAAAGAATAAATGCAATATGCAAGGGAAAAATCTAAGTGAGAATCTAGTGTTGTAGGAGGATTTGGGAGTACAAGAAGATCTAGTAGGATGGCTACCACCCCTCCTTCTATTCATAAGTCCTCCAGGAATAGGAAGCCTATTGGAGAGAAAAGGAAAATAACTATTAGTCCTTTAGTGGCAGAGAAATCCCCTCCAATTTTGCATATGGCAGGGACAAAGAAGAAGAGGGCTACTCTAGTAGCACCACCTATTGCCCCTACAAAGAAAAGACAAAAGAAAAAGATAGTAAGAGAAAATATTGCAAGTGTCAATTTAGGAAAATATGAAGAAGAAGAATAGGAAGGACCATAGTTGGTCCACAAGAGGAGAAGTGAATCTTCACAAGGTGAAGCTAGTGCTAAAAAGAAGAAGATTTGACATTATTGACATAGACATTGAGGATGAAATTGAAGAATAAAAGAAGAGATTTGTTGTTCATATGAGAGAAAATAAGAAATAAGCCATCAAGAAGGCTTCTTTAGAAAAGAAGAAGAGTGTAGAAACAAAGAAGATTTCAGGTAGGAGAAAAGAACAAACACAAGCAGAACTGATAACGCCACAAACTCCTATAAAATTTGGAGCATTATTTAACAAAATTTTGTAGAATGAGATGTTAGGAGAGACTATAACCCTATACAAATAAGTAGATGATGTGGATAAATCCACCATTGCTGAGGCAATTATCAAGTATATTTTTGTTCTTGAGGTTGACATGAGAAATATTAAGAAACAAATACTTGAAGATTTATGGAATGTTTTGATAGAGAGAAGGAAAGAAGTTGTATAAGAAGAAGAAAGGCTAAGAGAAGAAGCATTACAGAGGATTAGTGCTCCTCTCTTTGAGGAAAACAAATCCACCTTGGCCATAATATTCAGTAAGGAACTAAGAATGAAGCAAAGGGTGACAACCCTTATGGGTAAAGATAAAAATTATCTTGAAAGACTCTTGAGAAGGAAAGCATTGGAAAAGTAGAAGAGATAGAATAGAAGTTGGGAATGACACCAGAGATTAAAGAAGAAGCCAATGTAGAAACCCCTACTTTGGAACAAAATATTGAAGGAGATGTGCAAATAGATGATGCTCAACATGAGCATGATGCAAATGATGATGTTGCACATGATAATACACCTCTAAAAGTGGAAGTTATAACAAAAAGGAATTTTGAGGAAGCAATGATCAAAGAAGGTAGTGCAAAGGAAGATATTCCTCCTCTAGTACTAGAAGAAAACATTATTCCTCTGGTTAACACAAAGAACCCTATAGAGGAAGAGAATACAAACAAGGATAATGATGATGAGGGTGCATCCAAAGATGCACAAACAAAAGAAGAAAAACCAACATACTCCAAAAAAACTGAAGAAAAGGACTCAAAGGGAAAGGCTATAGAGATTACAAATCCTTTTGGTGATACTCTGGTTCCTTTAGAGATTCCTTGAAGAATCTACTAGGTATACAACTAAATTTCCAGCCTATTGTTTCACCTCAATTGCTACAACTACCAATACAATAAGGTAATGCAGATCTATATAATATCTCTCCCCTCCACAAGCTACAATTGGGAGATGTATTTCATGCATCTTCCCAAAAGGGGATCATAGAAACTCACCAGAAGAGTGGAGAATTAATGGAAAAAGTAGTCAAGGCATTAGAGGAGGTCATACCTAGATAAAACATTGATACATATCTCTCTGGTATGGAAAACCTAAAGATTTTAATTGATTCTTTTAAAGAATATGTATGTGGAATTAAGGGAGAAGTAGATAAAGAGGTAGAGAAGAGATTAAATGATAAGAAGGTGATGTCCAAATCTCAGAGAAACTTGTGCATTTACACACAAAAAGTTCTAAAAAAATGGTGAAAAATGTACAGATTTGTGTGCATGAGGAAAAGACCTTATTCCAATACTACATGAAGTGGCCCACAGCCACACAAAGCATAAAAAGTGAGATGGACTCTATTGAGTCCTATATCAATAAAGCCTCAGGTGCACATGATCCAACATTGGACTTGTTTGGAAACACAAGGGATACTATTGAAGATATGCATAATAACTTTTTCCAGCTACAAGCTCAAAGGGAAAGTGTCATCTTACAATTTGGAGAAATAAGGGACTTGGTGAATGATAAATTTATACCTATGTCAAGTGCTCTTCTAAGTGCCAATAAGGCTATGTAAATGAAACCGCTACCTAGCACTCTAGAAGAAGGAGAAGACATATTAATGAAACTTGAAACTCAATGTAGATTGTTTGGGCCAACATTGAAGACATGGGGAGATGGCAAGAAATCATGGTAGACCCATCCGTAGAAGTTGTAGGCATCAACTTCCTTTGGTTGACATATTTCTTATCTTTTACGCATTTTAGTTTTTTAGTTTTTAAATTCTTTGTACATATGAAAAGCATATAGAGTAGTTTCTAATATATATTTTTGGTTCTTTAAACTCCAATATATGACTCAGGGGGAGTCAATTCTATCTTTCCATTTTGAATATATGCACATATTTCTCAGGGGGAGATCTGGTGAATGTCGAAACAATTGGTAGCTGTTCCCTTTTCCCTTGATGTCAAAGGGGGATAATGATTTGGAGAATTTTTGGCATGTTTCCATCAATGAAAAAGGGGAAGATTGTTGGAAGAATGTCATTGATGTTGTTTTTGGCAACATGAGGATGAGGGATAAGCACAAGGTATATTACTATGTGTTGCAAGTGTTGTCATTGATGCCAACATTGCATATTGATATGAAGACTTTGGTGCAAATCATTTTGGTTGGTTCTAATCTCCTAGACCCATTTTTTCAAACAACCCAAGTTACATAATATTTAATTTCAGCAAATTGGGAAGCTAGTGGGCCCACTAGCTTACCAACCTAGTGGTCTGTTTGAAAAAATGGGTCCAAGAAATGGGGTCTCACGGTGATGTACATGATGATTTAAGGTAGGGGTCGTATGAAAAAAGGCCTCAAAGAAATGGGGTCTCATGGTGATTTATATCACTATGAGACCCCATTTCTTTGAGGCATTTTTTCATACAATGAGCACTAAGCTAACTACCTTGTCAATGTGTCAATGTGGTAGCATTGACAATGTAGTGTTCATTATATGAAGAAAATTCCTCAAAGAAATGGGTCTCACTATCATGTACCTTGTCGATGAATGCGCCAATGCAGTAGCATTGACAAGGTAGTGCTTGTTGTATGAAACAAATGCCTCAAAGAAATGGGGTGTCACTGTGGTGTACATCACAGTGACACCCCATTTCTTTGAGGCATTTGTTTCATACAACAAGCACTACTTTGTCAATGCATCTATGTGGTAGCATTTACAAGCTAGTGGTCATTGTACATGAAAAAGTACCTCAAAGAAATGGGGTCTCATAGTGATGTACATCATCGCCCTGAGACATCATTTCTTTGAGGCATTTTTTGATACAATGAGCACTAAGTTCACTACCTTATCAATGTATCACTGTGGTAGCATTGAAAAGGTAGTGCTCGTTGTATGAAAAAATGCCTCAAAGAAATGAGGTCTCACAATGATGTACATCACCATGAGACCCCATTTCTTTGAGGCTTCTTTTTCATACAATGAGCACTACCTTTTCAATGCATCAATGTGGTAGCATTGACAAGGTAGTGCTCGTTGTAAGAAAAAATTCCTCAAAGAAATGTGGTCTTATTGTGATTTAAATCACCATGAGAAACCATTTCTTTGAGGCATTTTTTGATACAATGAGAACTAAGCTCACTACCTTGTCATTGTGTCAATGCGGTAGCATTGGCAAGGTAGTGCTCATTGTATGAAAAATTTCTTTTGTTGATCTTTATTGATCGATGGACGACGACGTGAGCCTTTATCTGGTCTGATTTTTTTCGATTTTGATCTTCGATTCGATCGATCCTTCTTGACGATCCGACGGATGACGCCGACGCGATGGAGATTTTGATCTTTCGGATATCCGAACTGACGCATTGACCTAATAATTACTCTAAACCCTACACCCTCAACCCTCATCCATATAACCCCTACACTCAACCTTATAAGCTAAACCCAAAAAATTATCCCTCAAACATAAACTTAAACCCTAAACCCTACATTCAATCTTGTACCCTATCGTAAACTTAATACCCTCAACCCTATACACTTAACCTTGTACCCTCAACCTTAAACACTATCCCTCAACCCTCAACCCTATACCTTAAAACCTAAACCCTACACCCTCATCCCTCATCCCTCTACCCTATATCCTCAACCTTATAACCTAAACACTAAACATTATCCCTCAACTCTATACCCTCAACCCTATACTTAAACCATAAACTCGACACTCTCAACCCTTAACCCTATACCTTATACCCTCAACCCTCTACCCTATAACCTATACCCAATATCCTAAACCCTAATCCCTATACCTTGTACACTTAACCTTGACCCTCAAATATAAACATTATTCCTAAACTGTAAACCAACAAGCTTGAACCCTATACTTTAACCCTAAACCCTACATTCAACTTTTTTCCCTCAACCCTCAATCCTCAATCCTCAACCCTCAACCCAATATCATCAACCATATACCAAATATTCTAAACCATAACCCTATACCCTATACCTTGAATCCTAAACACTATCCCTCAATCCTCAACCCTATACCTTAAACCCTAAACCCTACACCCTCAAATCTCATCATATATATATATATCACTCTCTCTCTTCCTTCCTCCCACACACCTTTCGTCTCTACTCTCTAACCTATCCCTATCT